>PVIU01031245.1:0-15026 GCA_004026605.1 Ondatra zibethicus
TGCCTCTCTCTTCTTCTCCCTTTCTCCCTTCCCCTCCATAACCACTAAATAAATATCCAACCTCACTCTGCATGGTGTGCCTATTTATGTCTCTGTCTCTTTCCTGCCACTGCGTGTTTCCATGCCCTGGACCAGCCACTGCTTAGGGACCTGCAGCCGTCCCTGCCTGGGACTGGCTGCTCTCAGCACATGCTGCCTGCCGCCACATGACCCGCTACCACTGCTTGGGGCCCTGCAGCGTTTCTGCTGCCTACTGCCACCAGGGATCCTGCAGCATTTTTAATAAACCATTTCAGTGGAAATTTAGAAATATAGTAAAGAATACAAAGACATGAACAAAAATAATAAAATGCAGAAACATATAGGATAATATCGGGAGGGAATTTCAGTGAGTACTAAAAATTCTCCCATGTTTAATTTCCATCTGGTTAATATACCCCGACCCCAAAAACATAGGAGTAAAACAAAAGACCACATTAACATACAAATTGAAAGTAACGGGCTACATTCATGGCTCGTGCCCTAGACTCATGCCCTAGACCAAGCACTCTGTAGGCAAACCACTCCCTGGGTGGAATCCCAAGTTATTTCCATAAAGGGAACTGGAACTTAGTTGGATCCTTAGACTTTTGTTTTAGGTAGGAACCAACTAATTCCCTCTTTCAGGAGCACAAGGTCCTGAAAGCAGCTAGCCACACCTGTTGCCTATAGTGTCTAGAGAACAGAACTCTGATTTAAATTAGGTGAGACCTTTTTGAGTTAGAAGCTCAGTAACCTCGAATGAACTAGAAAAAAGTCCCAAACTCTCCAACCTTTGGCCTCTTTGGGCCTCCACAAGTCTGTGATTTCCAAAGCTGCCAGACATTAAACACCCTGCTGGGACAAGACTCTGGAAGCCAAGCGTTCTACTTGGAGCTTCAGGCTTCCAAGTTCTTAGCCCAGCCAGCAGTGCATCATAGCCAGGAAATGGCTCCAGCTGTTGGCCTACCTGCTGACCTCTGGATCAACCCTATTAGATTCTGCAGTTGCCCTCTGGTAATGAGCTCAGCTCCTAGCTACTGAGAGTAGGACTATCCAAGCTGAGCCTCTGGCCACCTGAATTTTCCTCCATGTCATTTGTATCTTTCTTCTGCCATACTACTATCTCCTACAACTGGCTGTGGTAGGAGCACCCCAGTCTATTCCTTATTCTTGGATTCCCAGAGAAGCTCAGTTTTAAACAATAGGCTCCCTCTTAACATGGCACCTGGTTACGGCCCTTGACATAGAGAGTAACTAATTAGATGTTGTCGATGTAATGATCTGTCCTGTCCCTTTAAGAGTCAAGCCACGCCCACTCCCTCCCCTGTCTGCCAATGCAAGTTAATCTTCAGTTTCCAGCCTGGGTCCCTCTCTTTTCTGTCTCTCCCCGGAAGAGGTAGCTTCTGCCTCGCTCCATTCTCCCCACTTCTCCCGTTCCCCCCTCTCTGTCTCTCTCTTTCTCTGTCTCTCTGTTTTTCTTTGCTCTTCCCCCTTCTTCCCTCACCCCCTCTCCCCTTCCCTTCCATAACCTACTAAATAAACATCCAAATTCACTCTGCATGGCATGCCCAATTGTCTGTCTCTCCTCATGGGACTGGCTGCCCCATGGAGGTTTCTCACCCACCACGCAGCTCCCTGCCTGGGACTCATGGCCCACTGCAGCCACTCAGGGGAATTGCACCATCCCTGCCTGGGACTTGCTGCTCTCTGGACCTGCTGTCCACTGCTGCTGCTTGAAGACCTGCAGCGTTTCTGCCGCTGCAGCCACTTGGGGATCTACAGCATTTTTACTTAATCCATTACACTCTATCCTCTATAGTGCTGATTTGTCTCATGGAGAAGTCAATCTCACTGAACCAAAACTGGATTGGATGCGTTCAAGAAATGCAGGCTTTTCCTGTGGTTTTGGTTCTCAGTCTCTCCTTCAGGGTCACCTACCACACATAAGGAACTAGGCTATTGACTATCTTCCCCCTCCTGTGTGGAATGTGACTGGAACTGTGTACTGCTTACTTTGTCTTTGCTGTGTCCCCTTTCCCTTTCTTTGCTGTCTTCTTGTGGGTGTCAATGATACTCGAAACTGTCACATTACATCATCCTTTCTTAAGGGTCATTTGTGGCTTTTCAATTTATCTGTGTCATTTGTATTAAAAGCCTGAAAAAGGTCCAACTGGTCAAACGATCAGGTCAATACAGTTGATGGTCCAGGTCCACGTGATAGACACTGTGATCATAACATCCAACTACCCATGCCATACCCCAAATGGAGTTGTCACAGAAAATGATCATTTTATGTCTAGGGACAGTTAGTGCTTCTTCACATAACACAAAGCATGCAGTTTTGCTATAAAATTGAGGTTAATAAATGATAGCCCATTTAGCTGATATTATTTGGATGGTGTTTAAGCTTAATCAATAAAGGTAAACTTACTAAATCTTCTATGGTAGTACTGGATTGAGGGTCATGAAATCTCTCTCTCTCTCTCACACACACACACACACAGACACACACACATACACAGACACACACACATACACAGACACACACACACCTATGTGCTTATATGCCTGTTTATCCTAGAAATGTGTGATAGGAATAAGTCATGGCAATGCCCTGAGCCCACCTTCTTAAACTATGATAAAAGAATCATTGGATTGTCCCGAGGTCTCTTCTAACTCTGAGAAAACAAGCTTCATGACTTCCTGTACCATGTGACTCTTTAATGAAATAAACTTTAACATTATATTGTGTGCTCTATGATGAAATAAAAATCATCTGAAATCAATAGGTAAAATTTAAGATAAGCATTTTACAACACAAGGATAAATCCAGACATAATCTCTTCTCACTCATGCCATCCAGTCACTCATAGAGGCTTCCTTCATCACTGCTCATTTCCTTAAGTGACTTTCAATATGAGCCTCTGATACACGCAGGTGGGGTCAAACTGGCTATAGATGAATTTCCTTTAAAATAAATGGAAAAAAAATAATTTCCTGCCCTGCCACACCCTGCGTGAGGTCATTTTTTCCAAGGAATACGTTTTGCTTATTTATCGAGAATTTGTGATTAAACACTGCCCTGTAAACCTCTAAATATTTGACAGTGTGCTTCCTTACAGATGTTGAAGAAAAACAAGTGTTTCCTCTGAGCTCGCAGTTCAGTGAATCAGCTCTGTGCTGGGAATCTTAAGCACCACTGATCGCAAACCTGGAGAAAGCTTTGTCTGCAGGGAGAAAAAGACCAACACTCTGATTTACACTGGCCCTTACCTCCTGCACAGAAAAACATAATTTCTGCTGTTATCCTTATTTCTCAACTTACTTACCTGTATTTCAGGGAACTTTTTATATGCACCCTTTTAGGTTGTGTATTTACTTCTCCAAAGCCTTCCATTCTTTTTTTTTATTCCAAAATTGGCAATAGGCAAAGCTCCACCTTCTTCAAACGTAATTTTTCCAGACTTCTTAACAATTATGTCAATTTCCTGTGATTGTTCTCCTATAGGATTTCCTTAGACCCCTCCTTTGGCCAGTACTGAAATTGACAAAGGTTGCAGAGCAAGGGGAGGGGGGAGTTATTCACACAGCCCAAAGAAGAGACTGATTCACTGTGACGCAACTAAGGGAAAGCACAGACAGGTTAATGAACTATTTTGGTACCATGACTTGAGCCAGGGCCTTTCCGACCCTGAAGACTTAAGCTGGGTCTTTCAGTCCCTGGAAACAAGTCTTTGAAAAGTCAATCCTAAGGGCAGGAAGGAAACATGACATCACTGAGGAGCAGCTTCCTGTGAGGAGGCAGTGAGAAGATGCAAGCAATGTTTGCATGTGCAGGAGCAGTTGTAACCATCTCGTTGGATCCAAGATAAGAACAAGGTTATTGCTGAATGGCAACATCAGAAAAACAGAATGAAATGGAGTTTGGGGTTCTGATTTTATAATCAGTAAACCTCAACCTTTAAAAAAAAATGCTTCCCAAGCTATGCAAGTTTTGGCATTTGCTTTTCATTGTTTCTGTCTATTGTGTTGACAGTCTGCAAAGAAAGCATCGTGACAAGTGATTGTCATCTTATTCTCAGAGACTGAGGGTGTCCAGCACAGGGAGAGAAAGGCCCAACAGTGTCTGAAGACAGATAGGCAGACAGAAATAAGAAAAAAGGGATGAAGGAACAGAAGAAGGGAGGAAGAGGAAGGAAATAAAAAAACAAAGAAGCCATGTATGCATCCATAAAAAGTAATTTGTCAGGTGTAGGAAAAGATAGAACAATCTTTAAAAGATGGTTTTATGATTATCTTAAAACGTTAGTGCATATTTATTATTCGAATGGAATTTTTCATTAAGATTAAAACTCCGAGTTGAGTATTCTTTCAATGAAAGCTACCACTAACTTACTTTATTCCCATTACACAATTAGTGAGAATAACATGCACTCCCATTACACAATCAGTGAGAATAACATGCCTGTTGGCTGCATGTACTATTTCTTCTTCCACCATCTCTTTTTTTCACACAGAAGAACACAACATGCTGTGTGTGAAGAGCACAGAGTGTCCGATGTTCTTGGCCATCTCTGTCACTGTCACTGCATCATCTCTGAGATCTTGGACACCTTTCCAAACTTCCCTGAACCCATTTCATTTTGTTTTTGCTTGAGCATTTCATAAAGCCATTGTGAGAATTGTATGAGACAATGTTTGGATCACTTAGCACAGTGATTCGCAAAACAAAGCTCACATGACTGGTGTGGCCAATATTATCAGCTCTATGCCCATATTCCCAAATATTGTTTGTAAATGTTTCTTTGCATTTAAAGGGCGATATGATATAGATATAAATAATTTGCATTGGTATAGATCTTGGTTTATGGATGCAAATTTAAGGTCAATTTTGTTATATGTATATGTCTTGACTAAGGTATTGTGTTTGTGTAGCTCATTTAAAAATGTAATGTATAATTAAGAAATACAGGTTAATAAAAAGTCATCTATAATAGTCAAGCTTGTAGTCATGCTAGTTACATTTTCTAGATGTATAGAGATATATTTCAGTTAGATAGGTATTTTTCAAATCTTTCAGAGACCTTCAGAATATGGCATTTAAAATGTTTAAAAACTTAAGACTTTTCATGACAATGAAACACATCTGCTCCTGGAAGCACCAATCTTCTTCAAGAGAAAGATGGACATCAAAGAGGCTCCTTATTGAGTTGGTTAGCCATTTGGGCAAAAAATAACTGCTCTTACCTGGACTGTTGCATAAGTTGGACATGCAGAACCCATAGAGCAATGATTGCTAAACTTGCCTAAAGGTGAGACGATCCTTCAGGGTTCCTGCTTCATAAAAGAGTCTGCGAGACTTTCTAAAGGATACAAAAGTAAGTGAATGGCAAACTGCCAATATAGGAAAAACTGTCTTTAAAATTTCCTGCTTCATGAAAAAGTCTTTTGGATACTCTGGACCTGCAGGCTGAAGATGGATGCCCCAACAGTACAAAAGAACTTTGGGTGACTGTCCAGGCAGCAAAATGTCTCTGTCAATTCTAGAGTTTTGAAAGTTGCTTACAATATACTTCCTATTGACTTAGATAATATTATATCCTTCTGGAGTCTTTGATGGAGTTAAAAACATTTATTGTTATAGATATAGTTTTCCTTAGTTATAATAAAAGATAAATAAAATATTATAACTGCAATTCTTGTTTGATTCTTGTTTTGTTATATGCAATTTTACTATGTTAAAGTTAAAACCTGTTTTGTTTAAACAGAAAAGGGGAAATGATGTGAGAGGTCCTTCTGTCTTGGTTAATGAATAAAGAAGCTGCCTTGGCCTATTGATAGGGCAAAACTTATGTAGGCAGGGAAGACAGAATTAAATGCTGGGAGAAGGAAGGACAGAGTTAGAGTGAGGCATCATGGAGCCGCCAGAGTCAGACATGCCAAATCTGTGCTGGTAAGCCACTGACATGTGGTGATACACAGATTAATAAAAAAAAGGTTAAATTAAAATGAAAGAGTTAGCCAATAAAAAAAAACTAGAGCTAATGGGCCAAACAGTGTTTTAATAAATAGAATTTCTGTGTGATTATTTCAGTTCTGGGCAGCTGGAACAAACAAGCGGCCTTCCTGTTACATATACCCATAATCTGCAGCATTCTTTTAAAAACATTTTTATATTTATTTATGTGTGTGCCTGTAAGCAGATGCACATGAAGGCATACATGAATGCATGTCATGGCATAAATGTTGTGGTCAGAGATCCATTCTTTCCTCCCAGCATGTGAGTCCTCAGGATCAAACTGAGATCATTAGGTTTGGTAGTAAGCACCCTGACCCACTGAGCTATCTTTCTGAACCCACATTACATTCTTTACTCTATTGTAACTATACAAGTCAACCTTGATGTGCCTCAATAGAGTAAGAGCAACACATGGGAATCACAGGGTGACTCTTACTTTCTTTTCATCATCTTGCAGAGAGCTCTTTGGAAGAGAAGTCCCAAGTTCATCTTGTGAGTTGATAGGCCTCCTTAAAACACAATATTCAGGATGTTTCAGAGTCCTACTTTGCTCTCTGAAGCATTTATTTTGTAAGTTGGCAACTGAGAGAAATATTATAATAAAGGTAATAGAACACAACAGAGGAGAGAACTGGCCCATCAACTGAAGTGCTATGGATCTTCCTCTTAAAAAAATGACTTGTTTGTCTCTAATCTATAGCACTTACTGGACTGAACCAGAACTGACCAAAGAAGCAGCTTCTGGAGGTCACCATCAGCATAGTAACAGAGCTATGTCCTAATTCCAAAACACTCAGCAATAACTAGAATACGTCAAACTTTTATAATTATTTTTTCTCTAATCAAGACCAAAATCTAATTTTGTTATTAAATAATTTCATCATATTCTTGGCCTCGAAAAATGGTGTTCCTGATTAATATTGAATTGTCTGGGCACAGATTTTTTTGGCTCAAATTTATGCTACAATTGTAATCTATCATTCCTTGATTATTGATGGTTTTCTTACACAACAAAGATAAAATTGAACCATTTTCACTAAGCAAACTGTATTTTCTTCATTCCTGTTAGTGTTTCCTCAAGCACACATAATGTCACACTTTCTTAACCATTTCCCCATTTCAAACATATTAAAGTGTCAACCATCATTTTTCCTGAGAAACAATATTTATTAGAGTTTCATGAATTATTGAGAAAACCCAATAGTCCATATTCATAAAAGAGTCTTTTAACTCTATGAAAAGAATAAAGAGTAAAGAGGAAAGCTTTTACAAAACACATTTATATTTGGTTCTGTTTTGCAACACTTCATGCTAAGTCCTGGTTCAACAGAATGTTCAGCATTCTTGACTGTTAAAATGCTTGGCTAGACAAATTTTATGATCTTTAATGGTTTGTGATCATTGTTGTTTTGACATTTATGGGTTTGAAATGTGTCCATGTAATGTTTAGGTATAAGGATTAAGAATTGTTTGTATTGCCTAAACCCTAATTCATTTTCAAATAAAGTATAATTATAGTTCTTATATAATCTCTAATGTGCCAAGAAGTTATCAAACTTGACCCATTGTTTTCCTGACATATAAACACAAAGTTACAATTTTAAACTCATAGTTAAAATTAATGAGGCATTTATCTATCTAGCCCTTCCTCAATGCCAATGAAGCAATGACCAATAACCAGGGACAGTGTTAGGTTTGTAGGTCCCAATGGCAAATAGAATATAGTCTTCAGAGAGACTATTAGAGAAGGAAGAAGACAAGTGATTGAACATATTCCCATGTATTCAGATAAACTGTTTTGATATATTATGATAGATGTAGATAGGTAGGTAGATAGATAGATAGATAGATAGATAGATAGATAGATGTTATGTGAGCTAATAGGATATGCAGAGGAGTGTCTAACCAGTTCAAACCAATTAGGAAGGGCTTATGGTGGAAAAGGACACACAAGTCCTGCTGGAAGAGTAAGCATTACCAGAAAGAAGAGACGGGACAAGTGTGTCAGTGGGGATATGAGGGTACGTCTAGAAGGAAGCATTTCTAGGGAGTATAGAGGAGTGTGTGTCTTGTAGACCCACTGGAGGCCAGAAACAAGAAGCTTAAGAAGAAGTTGGGTAATTAATCTCTTTCCATTCTATGCCAAGAAATTTGGTAGTAGTGTTGGGCCAACAGAAGCATGGAAGGTTTTAACTTCAAAAGAAAGAGAAGAGGGAAGCACTGCCAGGTACGACTCTTAGAATTATTCTCTGTTGTAGGAGGTTGCTTGTTTGTTCCCGGCTGCTCAGCCCCGAAATAATCACACAGAAACCATATTATTTGCAATACTTAGTGTATTTTTGGCTAACTCATATCTTAAATTAACCCATATCCATTAATCTGTGTATCATCACGAGGCTGTGGCTTACTGGATAAAGTTCTGTCTCGCCTGTTCCTGGCAGCAGCTACATGACTCTTCCCGACTCCGCCTTCTTTTTCCCAGCATTCAGTTTAGTTTTCCCCACCTAGTTCTACTTTGCCCAATCAACAGGCCAAGGCAGTTTCTTTATTCATTAACCAATAAAGGCAACACATACACAGAAGGACCTCACACACCAGTTCTCCAGCTATAGAAAGGAGGTTTCTTGGTCTACCACGATGTGAGTAACCTCTGTCACACATTTCAGTTACCATGAACTCATCCATGCCTTATCTGTTAGGACAGACTAAATGAACCAAAATAAACTTGTCCTCCTGGAAGAGTTGCTGTTGAGTATTTTGTTCACAGTAATATGAAAGGAGCCATTACAGAAGGAACCAGAAATGTGTCTCAGTGCTAATGGGTACTTATCACACTAAGTCTTGCAGAGGAAGTAAGGTGAGAATGCCTCACTGAGAAAAGGTACCAAGCCAACACGTGGCTAAACATAGACAAGAATTGTGGGTTAATTTAAGGTGCAAGAGCTAGTTAAATAAGCCTGAGTTAACATGTCAAACAGTTTGTAATTAATATAAACCTCTTTGTGTTTCTTTGAGACTGAATGGTTGCAGGACCAGGTGGGACTGAAAGTTCTGTCTACAAAACATTAGTTCCAATGCTACTCCTGGTTGAACAAAACAGTCATGCCACACCTGCAAGTCACAGATATCTCCCAGTGATGAACAACCCTAAGGAGGATCATTCTCTTTTTTACCCTGATAGGTCTCCTTATAGTTGTCAATGTAAAGAAATACAAGGGGCTGTTGCCCATGGGCTGTGACCACATATTTATTAGAGCACCATTAGAACTGATCACCTCTCACTCTGTCTTTCATGTTGCTACACCTTGGGGACTAACGACATCTTAGCTTTCTATTACAGAACTGTGAGCCATAGAAAAATAAACAAATGTAAACGTAGCTGCATGAAAAGAAGTGATATAAACAGCAAGGAAACATCTTTAGAGGTGCCGCTCTTTGAAAATTAGATTTTCCATGTTTACATTTTTAATTACCACTAAAATTTTAGAATTTTTTAGACACATTATTTTTGTTTGTTTTTCAAGACAGGGTTTCTCTGTAGCTTTTGAGCCTGTCCTGGAACTAGCTCTTGTAGACCAGGTTGGTCTAGAACTCACAGAGATCCACCTGCCTCTGCCTCCCAAGTGTTGGGATTAAAGGCATACTAATCTACTTCAGTCCCATTGGAAAGATATATTCATATATTCATACATGCCATTAATGCTTCAAAATACCTGAGAAGGTAGGAATTGGTATTTCTATTTTATTTTACATGTGATGGAAACAGCTTATAAGAAACTTAAACAACTGCTCCAGGCTGACTCTAGGTAATACTATTGATGGTAAATATGGGCTAGAATTAATTCATTCCATTCCCCACATCAAATGCTAATGTGCCAGGTACAGGAAAAGGTTTGGTAATGAAAAGGACAATAAAATATGAAACACTGCCCTTGTCCATCTTTGTCTCTCATAGTGTTTGTTGGGCTTCCTTCCTACTTCAGCCAAACTGGGCAGGGCAGTTCTAACCAGAACAGCATCAATGACCAGTACACCCTTCAGGTAGTTAGGCATCCATATTTGTTTACTCTGGCTTAATGGTCCTGAACCTTGCTCTATGAGTTTGCATGGGACTAAGTTGCTCATACAGTGGTCTAACTCCCACCCATCCCCAACCCCCATATCTGGGGATTTCTTGTAGTAAGGAGGAGAGGGTTGTGTTTTTGGCGTCTGGTTAGTTTATGTTTGAAATAATTATATTGAAATTGTATTTATTTAATTATTGTTTGGTTTATTAGTTTTAGTTTTTTATTGGTTAACTTTTATATTTTGATTAATTTATTTTTATTAATGTGTATTGTTATTTAATTGTGGTTTATTGGTATGAGTTTAACCAGTGTTTATTTTGGGCCGGAGAAGTATGGTGTTTGTTATATTGTTTTTTTTTTTTTTTTAGTTTTTTGTTTTGTTTATTTTGTTTATTTAAAGTTGTTCTATTAAAAGGGTAAGGTAGTCTCTCTTACTATAATTTCTCTTGTCCTATTCTGAATTGCATTGCTTTCCATGAAACAAAAGATTGCAAACAGATTTTGTTTAGTAGGTCCTTGGTTGTTTGCCCACTAATCAAGACTGTAGATAGAAAAGAGCATAAAAGCTTTATTATTGCCCTAGGATCTTCCCTACTGAAGAGAACATGCCCAGTCAAAGGCTGTGTCAAGTGTGAACTGGAGTGCATATAATTTGGATATAAGAGCACAGGAAGAATTCTGACTCTAAGGTAAAAAAATATTATGTTCCTGTCACTGCTTAGGAAAGACAGCCATGTGGTGCTAAGAAAAATGTAACGTCTTTTGAAAACTTACACGTGGCACTTAAAAAAGATTGAGATGCAGCTATCAGTTTTAATGTAGGTTAAATTTTAGGCAAAGTGTGTGTCTTTTTTTAAAAAAAATCTATCCATCAAATACTGCTAAAATATACTGTCAGTCAAAATATAAAATTGATTTATAAAAGTGAAGCTACTCAGCAATTATCTAAACAGCATTTTGCATTCAAGAACTTACCAACTTATGTTGGATTTTTCCTAGTATATGGTTGCAACAAGGCAACAAAATAAAAATACCTATTTCATAAGAAAATCATACAGCCTTCAGGCTTTATGCAATAAGTAGGGAAAATGTGTCTGGGGATTAAAGCATAGACTGTGTCAGGCTCAGAAGAGCTCAAGTTAGCAAACCACATTTTCACATCTTTCTTTGTAGTGAGAACCGAAGATGACACAAAATCCATTCTGTGATAATAATATCTAACAGTTTTGCTATTATTCCCTAAAGATCCAAATATCTGTCATACTCGGACTACCAGCATCTCTCCACCAAAGTAAAACTAATAGAAATTCTGAGACCCAGTTTCCACTTTATATAATACTACTCCTGTCAATCAGACCTACCCTGACTTCCACAGAGAAGTTAATTGGAGTCTGCAAAATGAGCTGAGTCCTTCAGGTAAGACTCCGCTGAAAAATAAAAATTGAAATAAATGTATGAAATTTAAATATAAGAGTGTCTCTAGGATGTTTACACTTTGTTCTTCTATATGACAAAAGATGCAACCTATAAAAATCCAGAGAGTCAGGGCATTCAAGATGTCGAAGTGAGGACATGGTTGGTCCTCTGGAGCGAAATTCCGGATATCCCTGGGTCTTCCGGTAGAAGCTGTGATCAACTGTGCTGACAATACAGGAGCCAAAAATTTGTATATCATCTCTGTGAAGGGAATCAAGGGACGACTGAACTGACTTCCTGCTGCTGGTGTGAGTGACATGGTGATGGCCACAGTTAAGAAAGGCAAACCAGAACTAAGAAAAAAATCCATCCAGCCATGGTAATTTAACAACGAAAGTCATATCGAAGAAAAGATGAGGTGTTTCTCTATTTTGAAGACAATGCAGGGGTCATAGTAAACAATAGAGGCGAGATAAGGATCTGCTATCACTGGTCCAGTTGCAAAGGAGTATGCAGACTTGTGGCCCAGAATTGCATCCATTGCAGGCAGCATTGCTTGATTCTCCAGTGTATCTATAAAATATATTCTTTAAAAAGTCTTTGCTTCAAGAAAAAAAAAAATCCAGAGAGTCTTCATCAAAGCATTTGCATTTGTTGGTAGAATTACCTTTTTGTTCAGAGCACAGATTTTTTTATTATTATTTTAACATAAGTAACATATCAGAAATTACTGTAAGTTCTAGGTTTTTTTTTTTTTACTTAAGTCATAACAAAATACTCTTAAGTCATTAGGCTGATTATATAATGCAAAGATTAATATGATAAAAGTGAGATATTCTTAAAATGAAGAATAAATGAAAGGAATATGAAATACCACATTAACCGATTCTTTTAATATTTTCATTCATAATACCTTTTCTGGGATAGAAACATAGACTGCATAGGAAGTCAGTCTGAAAGAAAACCAGGAACAGGAATTATTACGTTTGTGAATGAGTTTAGTCACCCAAAAATATAAACAAAGTTTGATGGCGTAAGCACAGTGAAGCTGAAGCTTGGAGGAGGTTCCTATGTAACTGTGGGAAAGTGTGCTCAGAAGGAAACACGACAGAACGAACACCAAGAGACAAAAGCACATGCTGAGCTTTTTAAATTCCTAAAAATAGTTACGTAGACACCAAATGAGACTGTCACCATACACTGCAATGCGTAGTAGACCAGTGGAAAAGATTTAGGGGTGAAGAAAGAAGCTAGGGCAGATTTTACAGGCCTGTAATTCCAGATATCTGGGAGGCTGAGGCAAGAAAATTACAAACAAGTTTTAGGCATATCTAAGATCCAGAATGAGTTCCAGCCCAGCCTGGGAAGTTTAGTAATATCTTATTTCAAAATTAATAAAAAGAAAAAGAAAAAAACACTAGAAATATAACTCAGTCTTACAACGCTTGCTCAACATGTACAAGTTGCTAGTTTAATATATAACATTACTTTGGTGGTGTAAATGATAATGGTCCCCATAGGCTCACATATTTAAATGCTTGGTCCACAGCTGGTGGAACTGTTTGGAAAGGACTAGGAGGTGTGACTCTGTTGGGGCAGGTATGTCACTGGCAATAGGCTTGGAGGTTTCTGAGGCAGCACAGGGTCTAGTCTCTCCCTCTCTGTTCCTGGTTGGGGATCAGCTACTTCCCTAGAGCCAGGTCTGCTTGCCTGCTGACATACTCCTTGCCATGATGGCTGTGAATTCATCTTCTGAAACTATAAGCAAACCCCCAATTAAATGATGTCTCTGATAAGAAGATAAAAGTTAGTAAATACAAAGATGCTGAAACAGAAACCATAGAAAAATAAAACAGAGAAAAATGAAAATAGAAGTAATTGCCAGGGACACAGCAAACTAGAGTATAAGTGCAGCACAGCACACAGGTGTATTTAGAGTTCCAGAAAGAAAAAAAAAAAGAGTCAACCAAAGAAAAATTTTTGAGTGAGAAAAGGATGGCTGCAAATTTTCCAAATATGGCAAAAATCGTAAAATTTCAAATATAAGAATCTCAATAAACCCAGGAAAAATAAATATGAAGAGAAGCAGGCTAGGGCGCATCACTTCTGAAAACGGGAGAAAAACGGAAGAGCTTTTCCAACAGCAAGAATGGGGAGGACAAAATTACGTTCAGAGGAAAAGATAAGAATTAAGTGAGACTTCTTGCTGAAATCATACAAACTAGAAAATGGTGATATTAAAGAATCTACTCTGTATGCACAAATGAGTGTGTTTCTGTATCTATATGTATTTCTTGTGCTTTTCCTTTGACTCTTTTTTTGCTTTATCCTATTTTTTTCATTTTTATTTTATCATATTTTATTACTTTTATTGATGTCTTTTTTTCGGACGAGGAAGAGAAAGAGAAGGTATGGATTTCGTTGGATAGAGAGGTGTGGAAGATCCAGCAAGAGCTGGGGAGGGGGAAACGGTAAGCAAAATATGTTCTATGAAAAAACTATTTTCAATTTTTAAAAAAATTAGAAATACTAAAACAAAAATCTTTTTTAAAATGGATATAAATGAGCAATACATCAATGGGGAGACATTTCCTTTTTTATGATTCTTCTTGAAGCTGAACTATTTTGAGTAATATACTGGCTTATTGAGAACTTATAAGAAGCATACATATGGTACCCGTACTGAAGAACATGAGGCAGAAGTGAGTGAGGAAATGTTGTTTGTTTGTTTGTTTTTTAAGTTATACACAACTGTAAAAACACAAAGGATGATTTAACCCAGTCATATCCACTATGTCTGTGACATAATCCTCTTTCTGGTGGGTAGAATTTAGATTTGGAAAAGAAAGATTCATCAATAAACAGCGAAACTGAGAAAAAGAAATTGATGTCATAAAGAGATGTATTCAGAAAAACCACATTTTAAAAGTTATGCCACTCAAATACTAATAAGAAACATTCAATGACATTGAATAAAACAAGAATATTATTCAAGGTATAATAAGCAATTCTAGAAGAGGCAATATTAGGTCTCAGACAGTCCACACGTCCAGAAATCACAGCTCAGTCTTAGCTCAAGCTGGACTATAGAAGGATTTGGGGAGTTAGAAAAAAAGCCAGCATTCCTCAGGAACTTGTGAAACAGGTTCCCCATCCAGAGAAAGAAGTCATTCCTCTTGCCTCTGGTAGATGAGACTTAGGATTTGCCATTGGCTTATAGCTGTGTCAGCTAACTGCATATCAACATCCATACACACTAGCCTCCAGTCCCTATTCACAAGTATTTGTTATACATTTCAAAGGCCCCATGCTAGGCCTGTCCATCCCTGTCCCCCATCTCACATCAGACCCCACTCTCTAGACCCCCTGCGCCTTGCTACCCTTAGTGTTCTCTATCTCTCGCCATCTCTCCTCTGTCTGGGCCTCACAGATAGGCCTGGCCATGCCTCCAGTCTGCTGGCCATGTCAATTCTGCTCTTCTCCTCCTCCTCCTCCTCCTCCTC
>PVIU01031246.1:0-15079 GCA_004026605.1 Ondatra zibethicus
TCAATTATTCAACACTGATGATAGCTGTTGCTTAAATATGAATGTTATATAACATCATTATCTGAAATATAGCATCCACAGATACTTGTATGATCATGAGTCTTCTGAGACTTCAATAGGGGGCTAGGGAGAGAAGAGTAAACAGACCAGTAAGCTAAGCCATAAGAAAGGTATTCAGAAGTTCCAAATATAGCATCTGTTCTTAAACTCTTCACCCTCTGGTCTTAGTCTCTCAAGTGCTACGATTGTAATCACAGGTCACGCTTTTAAAACACTAAGGGTTATGGGTATCTCTGGATCCTGGAATACTTATTTTATTTCTAAAAAAAAATATGTAACTTTATATATTTGCTTACTGAATAATTTTGAGTGAATGTTATATGTGTTCCTTATCTATAATACAATTTAGTTTGCCTATTAATAAAACTTATTGGCTCCAAGACCCTTTATTGTCATGACTACCTGTCCGTCATATATCTAGCATAGCCGTCCCTGAGTCCTTTGTCAGTTCCCCTCATCTGTCTGCTGCTTCTATATCAATGTCAGTCTTGGTTCCTGAGCGTTGCACTCCAGCAAGAAGAGTGTAGGTGAGATTCCTCTCAATTTATCTTCTTTTTCAAGATGAGGCTCCTTACCTTATTTCCTTAGACTTCTCTGTAGAAATTTTTAGAGAACATTTTTACGTCCACAAAACTCTCTCACAGAAGTTGATAGGATTTGTATTAAAGTAATGTATCAATTTGAGATTTGTGCCTTTATTTATTTGATTTCTTTCCAAATGCTTTGTAGATTTTCATCAAACCATTCTTACTTCTGCCTTATTATAGTCACACTTACTTGGCTGTTATTGATTTCAGATGTTATTGTATTTTTATTTTAAATCTTCATGTTCTCACTGCTACTTATAGAATCATGAGTGTTTAATATTTTATGGTATGTTTTGCAATGCTGCTGAATGGACTTATTTATTCTAGAAATACCATTTTTCAAATAGGAACAGCCTGATTTCTTCTTTTTCAATCTATATAGCTTTTATTTCCTTTTTGGCCTAATGATCTAGCTGGATTTGACAATAAAAGCCTGAGAAGGATGGTGTGAGCCAAACTCATTTCCTTGTGATGGATCTTAGTGAGACACATTCAGTTTGTGTTATTAAGTGTAAGATAAATTACAGGTCTTTTTGTTACGTGCTTTAATATTGCAACTCCTGCTTTTCTGTTTTTCTCTATTTTTATTCTGAATAGTATCGGATGACATATCTGGAGGGATGTTGCTTTGTTTCTCTGCTCTGTTATGATCACATGGTATTTTTTTTTTCCATTTTGATCTGCAAATGTGATAGACTATAATGGCTGATTTTGTTGAACCCAGAGTTTGGTGTTACCGGTCAGAGAAGCTCATTTAGTTTTGAAGACAGAAAGCTCTGTAAAAATCTCTTGCTGAATTCTGTCTCTGATTCAGGTTCCACACCTAGTGTCTTTACCATATTGATTTATTGTTTCCTATGGACCAAACTGTCTTTACCTAGATTTGACTTTAAGTGAACACTAGAGTCTTAACCTCAGAAGGGAGACATTTTATCCTCTCTGCTTCCTGGAAAAAAAAATGCTCTACACAGTTGGGATTTAATTTTCTATAAAGACCTTTTCATAGTCAACTAATAAACTTTCCAGTGTCTGGAGACTTATTTGTTTGAACTTGTCACAAGTGTGAAATTCAGGTATATTCAGTGTATATATTTCAGTCTAGAGAAAGAGACATTGCATTTTGCCAGAAATAGATCCAGCTCCTTAGACTGTGAAAATAATACACACTCACTTGCTTCCTGTGCGGCTTTACTACCTATCCAAGGTTTGCAGGGTCCGTGGCTCTACTCTGTGCTGCATTCCTATTGTGGCAGCAGTGTACCTTTTTGTTTTTACTTGACAGACTTATTTCACTGATTTTTTTCTAATGTCTTCTATACATAAAGTTAAGTTTTTAAAATTTTTCTGCTTACCTTCATTTTTTTTTCTGCGTGTAGACTTATACTTTACCTTTTCTTCATTTTTTGCATTCTTTTAGTAGACATTTGAAGTGCTGTTTTGAGGAATTTTGTTTTGTTTTAGAGTATGTATTTAGTTGTATACACTGAAAATTAATATATCCCTATATATTTATTCATTCATTCAATTTTTACTGTTTGGATTTTTTTTTGTACTCAGAATTGCCTTAGTTGGTAATGTAGAGGAATCCAACTAAATTTTGTAAGAAAGAGAAGAGCTTTCAGGAGTCAGATTCTGACACAATAAGGCCCTGACCAAATCTGGTGTGATGGGACATTCTCCTTGCCAAGAGGAATACTTGAGTTTGCCTGTCTCAGGGTTTGAGATATCACAGACACTTTTGTAATTAGGCAACAGACTCCCCACTCACACCTGCCCCCTTGGATTCACAGTAGGTGGCAAGAAACTTGTTATTATTTTATCGCAGGTCTGATAAAGTTAGAATTTAAAGGGGTTTAAAGAATAACCAGCTGTGTAATCTTAAAACACGTGGGACCAAACATGCTCAAAATCATCTAGGGAGAGTCATGAGGCCGATATTGCAGATAGGTCTCATTTGTGAATCTGGGTGCTTATTAAGCATGAAAAGTTTCTCCAGACATCAACTGAGGATATACGGCAGAGCCGGGAAACCTTATTCTTTTTTATTGTTTTTGTTGATGTATATATTTTTCTCTGCTCCCTCCCTTCCTCACCACTTCCTTCCTACTCTCTCCCATGATTCCAATGCTTCCAATTTACTCAGGAAATCTTGTCTTCTTCTATTCCCCATGTAGATTAGATACATGTATGTTTCTCTTAAGATCCTCTTTGTTATCTAGGTTCTCTGAGATTGTAAATTGTAGGCTGGTTTTTCTTTGCTTTTTGTCTAAAAGCCACTTATGAGTGAATATATTTGATATTTATCTTTCTGGGTCTGGGTTACCTCACTCATTATGATGTTTTCTAAATCCATCTATTTGCCTGCAAGGGTCAAGATGTCATTATTTTTTTCCAATGTGTAGTATCCATTGTGTAAATGTACCATACCTTCTTATCCATTCTTTGGTAGAGAGGCATTTAGTTTGTTTCAAGGCAGGAAACTTTATTCTTAAGATTTTAGAAGAAACATGACTTTCCTGGTCATAAAAATCAATCTAGATTGAGAATTTTGATGACCAATAAGTTGACTGTGACCTGCTTTCTTTCTGGGAAGTGACAGTGTTATGATAGCCCAGCTCCATCAGCATGAACAAACAAGAGAATCCATATGATTTTCTTGGGGAAAAGGTATTTACTTTTCTGCTATGGTTGTTTGAATGAGAATGCATATTGATAGACTCATATATTTGGATCTTATGTCTGCAGTTGGTTGAATTATATGGGAAAGATTAAGAAGTGTGGTTTTGTGTAGTAGGAGATGTATTTAAAAGTCTACACCATTCTGAGGCAGTTCTTTTGCCGCTGCCTCAAGGTAGTTGCACCAACCTGTAAGCCCTCAATTATTGCTCCAGTTCGATGTTTGACTGTTGCCCTGTTTCCCTTCATGGTGCTCACAGAGTAAGATCAGAACACAGAAACTCCCAATTAAATGCTTTCTTTTATATATTTCCTTTGTCCAAAAAAAAAAAACTGGCATAAATTTCCATTGTCATCCCTCCCCCCAATGTGGTATTCAAGAAGGTGACATGGCAGAAATGAAGAAGGCATTAAGAGTGCTGCTAAGGAACCATATTGACCTGGTCCTGTTATTGTGAGCATCACTAAACAACTCTATGTAATTCAGTTCTGTCCTTGATTCTTAAAGGGTTGACCTAAGACAATAAATTTCTTCAACCCATGGCATCACTCTACTGGCCCAGCAAGCTATCACACTGACTGTGCTGTTCTATGCAGAAGTTGAGGATAATCTCCTCTGGCCTCATCATGACTACTGCCAATGATGACTGAGTACATTAGGAGTCATTTTTGCTCATTTTTACTCTTAGCATCTGATTTGATTCTGTTCTGACTGAAAAAATGTAAGCTATGTGGCTTCAATAGTTTATAGTATTCTGAAATTTGCCTTGTTATCCAAATTTGGATTTACTTTAGTATCTTGATATTTATCCTGTGGTGTCTCAAAAAGAACATGATGTTCTTACTGCAGGGTAGATGCCAGCCTAGGAAAAACTGTCAAAGTCAGCAAGACTTCTAACTGGATAAAGGCCTCAGATAAGCTAGTTCCTAGTGTCAGTGATCTATCCTCTACAACTCAAGTCAGAGATGAGCTCCTGTCAAAATTTAAACAGAGATAACACATAGAGGTATGTCAAATATTATCAGAAGGAATCAGATTGGACAAACCTTCCTTGACCATCTCTTTTGATACATAGATAATCATGTACAAATCTTCATACATTTCTGTAAAACAAACATGATCATTACTCTATAAGATTATTTAACAAGTGTTTTCCAACAATATTCAGAAACTAATGGAAAAGAATTCAGAACTGAATATGAAGGCAACAACTGCCTTTGATTTCTGGCTCTGCCACTTACTATAAAATCCTCCATGATTTTATCCATGTTATTTAATTCTTATTGATACGTGTGTGTGTGTTTATTCATTTTATGGGATTTCAAAAAAGAATAATAAGTTAATGAACATCAATCACAAACTCACACAACAGATTTCATCAGTATATGCTGAGGACTATTGGCATCCTAGCTTGAGCTCTAACAATATCTAATATAAATTACACGCTGATACAATTTCAATGTGAAGTGTTCTCTATTGGTCTTGATATGGTAACACTGTTTAGGGCATGTTGTAGAAATTTCAAAAGATGGAATTTAACTGGTAGAAGTAGGCCTTAGACAGGAACGTGGTCCTTAATTCTTGTCTGACTCTGCTTCCTGTGCATCATGAGGTAAGCTATCTACCTCTTCACATATTTCTGTTACCATGTGTTCTGCTTCCAAACTTGGGTCTAATGCTCATGTGGAGAACACCAATAAGATAATACCTAATTAATCTGCCTTTCCTCAAGTCGTTCTTTTATGCATTTTGATCACAGTTTTGTAAAAGTTATATGTGTGTGTGTGTGTGTGTGTGTGTGTGTGTGTGTGTGTGTATACTCAACAGATGATATATATTATCAATAAGAGAGAGAGAGAAAAGAAATATATGGACAAAATACAGCCCATCTGACCAGCAAGGAGAAAATCAAGAGAAGAAAGAGAAGGCAAAGTTCAGTAATGATGGAGGGAAAAATGAAGTTACTTTGTGCTCACAGCATCTCTACATGAGGAGAACCTTACTACTGATCATAGATTTTCAAGTCATCATTATTCTGTAAAGTGAAATCAAACAAATATAATATATAATTGATCT
Source organism: Ondatra zibethicus (assembly GCA_004026605.1). Lineage (NCBI taxonomy): Eukaryota > Metazoa > Chordata > Mammalia > Rodentia > Cricetidae > Ondatra > Ondatra zibethicus. The sequence continues at coordinate 5,401 of PVIU01031246.1, forward strand.
TCACTGAGGGTATTTTTCAGATGTTAGGAGATCATTGCCTTTTGTGCTTCTGGTGACAAAAGACATACATATTCATAATTTAGTTTCAGTCTAAAAGACAGAAATGTTACAGTTTGGTCTAAAACTATGAAATAGGTCTATTTTAATCATACTGTACAAAAATAAATACTGTATCACAAAAATAAATTTTTTCTTTCTTTTTTATTATTACTTAAAAAAATACCAATCCAAATTCCCATTCCCTTCCCTCCTCCCAGTCCCCTCTCTCTCCCTCCACAGACCCTACCCTTACCCCTTCAGCCCTAAGGGAGTGCCATGCATCCCGCCCTGTAGGGGGTTAGGGTTAAGGTTAGGGTTAGGGTTAGGCCCTCCCTACTACATCTAGGTTGAGCAAGGTTTACATCCACAGAGAATAGGATCCCATGAAGCTGGTATATGCAGTAGAAACACATCCCAGTGTCACTATCAGTGACCCCTCAGTCTGCCCCAGCTGTCAACCCCCTTCAGAGGGACTTGGTTGTTTGCATGCTCGTTCACTCCCAGTCCATTTGGAGTTGGTGAGTTCCCATTAGTTCAAGCAAACTGTCTCAGTGGATGACCCTCTCATGGTCATGAATTCTTTGCTCATACTCTCACTCCTTCCACTCTTCAACTGGACCTTGGTAGCTCAGTCCAGTGCTCTGATGTGGGTCATTGCCTCTGTTCCCATCTGTTGTTGGGTGAAGGTTCTATGGTGATATTTAAGATAATCATCAGTCTGACTACAGGGTAAGGTCAGTTCAGACGCCCTCTCCTCTATTGCTTATTTTCTCAGCTGGGTTTATCTCTGTGGGTTTATGGGCATTTTTCTAGAGCCAGGTTCTTGCTAACTCAATAATGGCTCCCTCAATCAAGATATCTCTTTCCTTACTCTCATATCTGTCCTTCCTCCATCACGACCATCCCATTCCCTCAAGTTCTCCTCAAAGCCCCTTCTCCGCACCTCTACCTCCCAACCCCTGCTCCCAAATTTTTGTCTGATTCCAATTTCCAGATGGGTCTATATATGTTTTTCTTTAGGTTCACCCTATTATTTAGTTTCTTTAGGATCCTGAACTATATATAGGCTTGTTGCCCTTTGTTTAACACTAGTATCCACTTATGAGTGAGTACATACCATATTCATTTTTTTGGATCTGGGTTACCTCACTCAGGATAATGTTTTCTAATTCCATCCATTTGCGTGTGAAATTCAAGTTGTCATTATTTTTTACTGTGGAGTAGTATTCTAATGTGTAGATGTGCCACACTTTCTTTATCCATTCTTCAGTTGAGAGACATCTAGGTTGTTTCCAGGTTCTGGCTATTACAAATAATGCTGCTATGAAGATAATTGAACAAATACTCTTGTAGTATGATTGAGAGTCTTTTGGTTATATTCCCAAGAGTGGAATTGCTGGATCCTTAGGTAGGTTGATTTCCAGTTTTCTGAGAAAATGCCACACTGAAATCCAAAGTGGTTGTACAATTTCGCATTCCCACCAGCAATGGATGAGTGTTCCCCTTGCTCCATAACCTCTCCAGCAAAAGCTATCATTAGTGTTTTTGATCTTAGCCATTCTGACAGGTGTAAGATGGTATCTCAAAGTTGTTTTGATTTGCATTTCCATGATCACTAATGAAGAAGATCATGTCCTTAAGTATCTTTTGGCCATTTGAAATTATCCTATTGAGAATTCTCTGTTCAGTTCCTTACACCGCTTTTTAATTGTGTTATTTAGAATTTTAATGTCTAATTTCTTGAGTTCTTTAGATATTTTGGTGATCAGTCCTTTGTCTGATGTGGGGTTGGTAAACATTTTTTTCCCATTCAGTAGGCTGCCTTTTTGTCTTATTGACTGTGCCCTTTGCTTTACAGAAGCTTTTCAGTTTCAGTAGGTCCCATTTATTTATTGATGCTCTTATTGTCTGTGCTACTGGGATTATTTTTAGGAAATGGTCTCCTGTGCCCATGCATTGGAGATTGCTTCCCACTTTCTCCTCTATCAGGTTCAGTATGGTCAGTTTTATATTGACGTCTTTAATCCATTTGGACTTGAGATTTGTGCATGGCAACAGATATGGATCTATTTTCATTCTTTTACAAGTTAACATCCAGTTATGCAAGCACCATTTGTTGAAGATGCTTTCTTTGTTCCAATGTACCTTTTCTGCTTCTTTGTCAAAAATCAGGTGTTCATAAGTGTGTGAATTAATATCTGAGTCTTCAATTCGATTCCATTGGTCAACATCTCTGTTTTTATGCCAATACCAAGCTGTTTTTATTACTGTAGCTCTGTAATAGAGCTTGATGTCAGGGATGGCAATGCCTCCAGCAGTTCCTTTTTTTCTACAGGATTGTTTTGGCTATCCTGGGTTTCTTGCTTTTCCATATGAAGTTGAGTATCGTTCTTTCAAGGTCTGTGAAGAATTGTGTTGGGAGTTTGATGGGGATTGCTTTGAATCTATAGATTGCCTTCAGTAAGATTGCCATTTTTACTATGTTGATCCTTCCTATCCAGGAGCATGGGAGATCTTTCCATTTTCTGGTATCCTCCTCAATTTCTTTCTTCAAAGACATAAAGTTCTTGTCAAATATGTCTTTCACATCCTTTGTTAGTGTTACCCCAAGATATTTTATGTGATTTGTGGCTATTATGAAAGGTGATGTTTCTCTGATTTCCCTCTCAGCTTCTTTATCCTTTGTGTATAGGAGGACTACTGATTTTTTTGAGTTGATCTTGTATCCTGCCACTTCACTGAAGGTATTTATCAGCTGTAGGAGTTCTCTGGTGGAGTTTTTGGGGTCACTTCTATACACTATCAAGTCATCAACAAATAATGAAATTTTAACTCCTTCATTTCCAATTTGAATCCCATGATCACCTTATGTTGTCTTATTGCTGTTGCTAGAACTTCAGGCACTATGTTGAAGAAATATGGAGAGAGCAGACAGCTTTGTCTTGTTTCTGATTTTAGTGGAATCGCTGGTGAGTTTCTTTCCATTTAATTTGATGTTAGCTGTCAGCTTGCTATATATTGATTTTATTAACTTTAGTTTTGATCTCTTGTATCACTAATCTCTCCAAGACCTTTATCACGAAGGGGTGTTAAATTTTGTCAAATACTTTTTTTGCAACCAATGAACTGATAATTTGTTTTTTCATTCAGTTTATTTATATGCTTGATTACATTGATTGTTTTTTGTATGTTGAACCAGCCCTGCATCTCTGGGATGAAGCCTACTTGGTCATGATGGATGATTTTTCTGATGTGTTCTTGGATTCGGCTTGTCAGAATTTTATTGAGAACTTTTGCATCAATGTTCATGAGTGAGATTGGTCTGTAATTTTCTTTTCTAGTTGAGTCTTTATGCGGTTTTGGTATCAGGGTAACTATAGCTTCATAAAAAGAGTTTGGCAGTAAGCTTTCTGTTTCTATTATGTGGAACACTTTGAGGAGTATAGGTATTAGCTCTTCTTAAAAGTTCTGGTAAAAATTCAGCACTAAAACCATCCGGCCCTGGGCTTTTTTTTTGTTGGTAAGTTTTTGATTGCAGCTTCTATCTCCTTGCAGCTTATAGGTCTATTTAAATTGCTCACCTGGTCTTGATTTAATTTTGATAGGTGGTATCTATCTAAAAAATTGTCCATTTCTTTTATATTTTCCAGTTTTGTGGAGTACAGATTTTTGTAGTAGTACCTAATGATTCTCTGAATTTCCTCTGTGTCTGTTGTTATGTTTCCCTTTTCATTTCTGATTTTGTTAATTTGCATGTTCTCTCTCTGCCTTTTGATTAGTTTGGATAAGGGTTTGTCAATCTTGTTGATTTTCTCAAAGAACCAGCTCTTTGATTCGTTGATTCTTTATATGGTTTTCTGTTTTTCTATTTTGTTAATTTCAGCCCTCAATTTGATTACTTCCTGTCTTCTTCTCCTTTTGGGTGAGTCTGCTTCTTTTTTTTCTAGAGTTTTCAGGCATGCTGTTAGGTCATTGATGTGAGCTTTCTCAATTTTCCTTATGTGGGCACTTAGTGCTATGAACTTTTCTCTTAGCACTGATTTCATAGTGTTCCATAGGCTTGGGTATGTTGTGCCTTCATTTTCATTAGATTCAAGGAAGGTTTTAATTTCTTTCTTTAGTTCTTCCTTCACCCAGGAGTGCTTCAGTAGTTGACTGTTCAGTTTCCATGAGTTTGTAGGCTTTCTGGGAGTAGTATTGTTGTTGAATTCTAACTTTACTCCATGGTGATCTGATAAGACACAGTGGATTACTTTAATTTTTTGGTATCTGTGGGTGTTTACTTTGTTACCGAGAATGTGATCAATTTTACAGAAGGTTCGATGATGTGCTGAGAAGAAGGTATATTCTTTTTGTTTGGGTGGAATGTTCTATAGATGTCTGTTAAGTCCATTTGATCCATTACATCTGTTAGTTCTCTTATTTCTCTGTTAAGCTTCTGTCTGTTTGACCTGTCCTTTGTCAAGAGAGGAGTGTTGAAATCCCCTACTATTAGTGTGTGGAGTTTGGTGTGCGATTCAAGTTTCAGTAATGTTTCTTTTACATATGTGGGAAACTTGAATTAGGGGCATTGATATTCAGGATTTAGACTTAATCTTGGTGAATTGTTCCTGTTATGAGTATATAATGTCCTTCTCCATCTCTTCTGATTGATTTTAGTTTGAAATCAATTTTGTTAGATATTAGTATAACCACACCTGCTTGTTTCTTAGGTCCTTTGATTGGAAAGCCTTTTCCCAACCCTTTACTCTAAAGTAGTGTCTGTCTTTGAGGTTGAGGTGTGTTTCTTGTAAATGGCAGAATGCTCAATCCTGTTTATATGTCCATTCCCATAGCCTGTGTCTTTTTATAGGTGTATTGAGACAACTGATATTAAGTGATATTAATGGCCAGTGGTTGTTAGCTCATGTTATCTTTCTGTAGTAATGTTTTCATATTTCCCTTCTTTGGGTTATGCCTCTTTTTGGCTAACTCTCACATCTTGTTTTACCCATTTTTATTAATCAGTGTTTACCCCAGGGTCCTGGCTTACTGGGAAAGATTTAGCATGTTTGACCTGGCAGCTTTATGGCGGGTGGCTCTCTGTTTTCTGCCCAGCATTTTGTTCTCTCTCTCTCTCTCTCTCTCTCTCTCTCTGTCTCTGTCTCTCTCTCTCTCTCTCTCTCTCTCTCTCTCTCTCTCTCTCTCTCTGCCTATCTAAGTCCTGCCCTATCAAAAGGCCAAGGCAGTTTTCTTTATTCAACCAATGAAAGTAACACATAGAAAGAAGGACCTCCTACACCATTTCCCCTTTTCTGTTTAAACAAAAAAGAAAGGCTTTTACTTTAACATAGTAAAAGTACATATAACACCAATCCAGCTGGACTGGAACTGAATGTGCATATGATCAAACCAGACTCTCTGAATGTGGCGGCGAAAGGGGGTGGACGGAGAAGCCATCAACAATGACACTAGGACCTATCTCTTCTGCATGTATTATTTTTTTGGGAACCGAGTCTTTTTGGATGCACACCTTCCTAGGCTGGCCGGGAGGGGGGTGGGCCTTGGACTTCCAACAGGGCAGGGCACCATGCCCTCTTTTAAGGAAGAAGGGGGAGGGAGGAGGGGTGGGAGGTTGCGGGAGGGGACCGAAAGAAGGGGAAGAAATGTAAAAAAAAAATTATTTATTTAATTATGTTTTTGAATGGAAAAAAATAAAAAAGAAAAACAAAAACCCCAAAACACTAAAAAAAAAGTACATATAACAAAACAGTTTTCAAGCAAGAATTACAGTTACAATATTTATATCTATTTTATTTTTTATTATGACAAAGGACAACTATAACTATCTATCTATTCTTTAACTCCATCAAAGACTCCAGAAGGATAAAATATTACCTAAGTAAAGAAGAAGAAAGCAACTTCCAAAACTCTAGAAATGACAGAGACATCTGGCTGCCAGTATAGTCACCCAAAGTTCCTCTGTACCGTTGGGTATCCATTTTTAGCCTACAGGCCCATAGTATCCAGCAGACTTTTCCATGAAGCAGGAAATTTTAAAGACAGTTCAGTCACTTTTTTTTGAGTCCTATAGACTGTCTCATGGACTCTTTAATGAAACAGGAACCTGGAAGGATCATCTCACCCTTAGGTAAGTTTAGCAGTCCTCTCTCTGCGGGTTTTTTTTTTTTTTGGATGATAATGTTTAATGAAGTTGTGAGGTGGATAGAAAAGGAACAGGGATAAGAGGAAATGGAACATGTTATATGCATGTATGAAACTGTCAAAGAAGAAATAAATTTATAAAAATAAACAAACAAACAATACAATTGCTTCTTAGTGCTGCTTTCAAAAGCCATAGAGAACTGACTGCCATATGTCCCACACAGAAGGGTATTCAATCACCAAGTGTTGAGCTTTGACTGTGGCAAGGAGTGTAAATTTCATTCATTCTAGCAAGAATTCAAAGACACAAAACTAACATTATTGGTTATAACATTGAAGTATTTTCCAGATTATAATCAATATAGTATAAATGAAATATCACAGCCTCAAAATTAAAGTTGTTTTGCTTCTTAACTTGTATAAAAATTTTATGGAAATAATTTTTCACTACTTGAAGATTTATCTATTTGGTTTTGTTTTTGAAACAAGGTCTTACTAGCTATCCTTGTCTGGCCTGGAACTTGAAATATTGGTCAGAGAAGCCTTGGCCTCATAGAGACCAGTCTACATTCTGAATCTCAACTGATGCCATTAAAGGCATGTGCCATCATGCTCAACATATATTTTTTATTTTCAAAGCTTTAAATGGTACTGGAATCATAGTTCAGCAATACAGTGCTTGCCAGCCTGTACAAGGTCCCAAATTCAATCCAAGCAAGCTAAAAGCAAAAATTTTCAGTGAAGCCAAACTAAGTGATCAAAGTTATCCTGGAGAAAAAATCAGCAAGAATTCTTTGGGCCACATTGTCATTGCGTCCCTTTGTTTATAGTCTCCTTGAGATCTCCAGTCAGTTAACATGGTAATAGAGAGTTCTCAGGGAGTTTTGCTTTCACATCGATAAACTAACTGTTTGACCCTATTATGCATCACACCTGGAAAAGATGAAATCAGGCAAGATATTAAATCAAAATTTTATGAGGCCTTAGATGATAAAGAAAAGTCAAAAGGAAGAGAGGCTACTATCTATTTGGTCCCTACCTGATTCATGCAGCAAAGACTTTTTCAATCATAGGCTATGTCCTTACACATGTCTGCTCCTCAGCGATGATATGTAATCTTTTTTTTCATACATTGTTTTATCTTTAACATTAGGAACAGAGGTTTGGATAATCCCACCCCTTAAAAAACCAAGAGCACCAAGCAATTTACTGAGAACAAAGTAAAAATATAATAGTAAAGGTACAAAGACTTTATACTACCAGTTTCAAACACTTGGGCATATGAAAAACCAAGCACTAGAACTTGTGGGAGTTATTTAGTATAGCATATTAATTTGCTTTGCTTTTTTTTTTTAGATAGGATGTGTGGGCAGTATGGGTGTGTGGATGTGTGGTATTGCTATTCCCCTCTGAATTGAAGTATTCTTTCCTTAAGGGACGCGAAGGCATATAAAACTTAAGAAGTTCATAAAATTTAGGAGGTCCCAGAAACAGAAGAGAATTAGAAGACTTGTGAGATCATTCCCAAGATACATAAACAGTAAGTAATTGCTGGGGAGCAGAAGACTTTTCTGGGGTAATGCCACTATTTTGGAGTACTCCACAGATGTGACTTTTGTAAGTTACACCAATATGAAATGGGAATTTGGTACCATATAATGTCAAGGTACATTATACTTCTTTTTTTATCTTTATTTATTTTTTTGTTTACATTGTTTTGTTTTATTTTTCCATTCAAAAACATAATTAAAGAAATAAAAATTTTACCTTTCTTCCCCTTCTCCCGGTCCCCTCCCGCTACCCCCCACCCCTCCTCCCTCCCCCTTCTTCCTTGAAAGAGAGCATGGTGCCCTGCCCTGTTGGAAGTCCAAGGCCCACTCCCCTCCCTCCCGGCCTAGGAAGGAGTGCATTCAAAAAGACTCGGCTCCCAAATAGATAATACATGCAGAAGAGATAGGTCCTGGTGTCATTGTTGATGGGTTCTCCGTCTGCCAACTTTCGCCGCCACATTCAGAGAGTCTGGTTTGATCATATGCTCATTCAGTCCCAGTCCAGCTGGATTGGTGCGCTCCCATTAGTTCAGGCACACTGTCTCAGTAGGTGGACCAGCCCCTCACGGTCCTAACTTCCTAATTCATCTTCTCCCACCTTCTGCTCTTCAACTGCACCTTGGGGCTCAATCCATTGCTCTGATGTGAATGTGGGTCTCTGTCTCTATCTCCATCCATCGGATGAAATTTCTATAATGGTAATCAAGATAATCATCAATGTGACTATGGTACAAGGCTAGTTCTGGCACCCTCTCCTCTGCTGCCTGAATACCTAGCTGGGGATATGCCCGTGGACACCTGGGATGCCCAGGGCCAAGTATCTTGCCAACCCTAAAATGATTCTCTTAATGGAGATATCTTATTCCCTTCTCCAATGTCCACCTTTCCTCCATCTTCACCCTCCCACTCCCCCAAGCTCTCCCCAGTCCTTCTCCATTCTCCTTCACCCTCTCCCCTTCCACTGCTCCCCTACCTCCCACCTCTATCCCCGCCCCCTGGCTTCCAACTTTTGCTTGATGATCTTGTTTGCTTCCAACTTCCAGTAGGTTCTGTGTATGCTTTCTTTGGGTTCACCTTTCTATTCGGCTTCTCTGGGCTTGTGAGCTAAGTGTTTAGTGTCCTTTATTTTATTACTAGGGTCCAATAATGAGTGAGTACATACCATAATCATCTTTCTGGGTTTGGGTTACCTCACTCAGGATAGCGTTTTCTATTTCCATCCATTTGCATGCAAAATTCAAGATGCCATTGTTTTTTACCGCTGAGTAGTATTCTAATGAGTATATAATCCACACTTTCTTGATCCATTCTTCCATTGAGGGGCACCTAGGTTGTTTCCAGGTTCTGCCTATTACAAACAATGCTGCTATGAACATAGTTGCACAAATGCTTTTGTAGTATGATTGGACTTCTCTTGGGTATATTCCCAAGAGTGGTATTTCTGGATCCTGAGATAGGTTGATTCCCAATTTCCTGAGAAACCGCCACACTGACTTCCAAAGAGGTTGCACAAGTTTGCATTCCCACCAGTAATGGATGAGAGTTCCCCTTACTCCACATCCTCTCCAGCATAGGGAATCATTGGTGTTTTTGATTTTGGCCATTCTGACAGGTGTAAGATGGTATCTCAAAGTTGTTTTGATCTGCATTTCCCTGATTGCTAAGGAAGTTGAACATGACCTTAAGTGTCTTTTGCCCATTCGAACATCCTCTGTTGAGAATTCTCTATTCAGATCCTTATCCCATTTTTTTTAATTGGGGTATTTAGAATTTTAATGTCTAGTTTCTTGAGTTCTTTGTATATTTTGGAGATCAGACCTTTGTCTGATGTGGGATCAGTGAAGATCTTCTCCCATTCAGTAGGTTGCCTTTTTGTCTTAATGACTGTGTCCTTTGCTTTACAGAAGCTTCTCAGTTTCAGGAGGTCCCATTTGTTCATTGTTGCT
>PVIU01031247.1:0-15088 GCA_004026605.1 Ondatra zibethicus
ATACTGAACTTCTACACCCGGCTCCAATACAGCAGTCATCCTCCTTCTCAGGGAAGGACAGAGCGCAGCTAGGAAAAAGCAGAGGGCTGTGTTTTCTACCATGCTGCTTCTATGCTCAAACCTCCCCCAGCAGCTCTCTGGGAACAAGACCCCACAGCTCATGATCATTTGTCACTGGTCCCCATTCCTTTACTGCTCTCTCCCAACCCCGGCTCCGGTTCTCTGCTAACCTAAAATTATTGTGCAGACATGTTCTTGCCCCGGAGCCTTTGCTCTTTGAGGTCCTTATTTGTTCTTGCAGGTGTTTTTCACCTCTCACTTGGATCTTTGCTCAGGTGTTCCCATCTCAGCGAGGTCACCTTAGACTAGGCTGGATGTTCAAGGCCCTGTCATCCAGTCCTGCTAATGACTGATGTAGCCTACTGCTGTTAAGGTTGCTCTTTGTCGATGAATCCCACCACACAGGTGCAGGCAGCTGTCACCTTTCTAACTCAGCGAGGTAAATCAGGACAACTTCAGTGTGTACTTTTGGTTCTACATGGGCTCACGTTAAGGCAGACTATTTTAAGTGACTTCTCTCAGTGATTAGAGAATTCACATTGTGTACTTTTTAAAGCAACATATAGGATCTGGATACATTTCCTATTAGTTCATAAGAAATAGTTAATGCATCCTTGTGAATAAGTATGTATTTGTAAATGAATAGCTGACCCACTGCTAACTGTTGAGTAGTGCATTCACCAAGTCAGTGTACACATGGTTCACAGTCATAACATGATGTGTCTGTCACTTGGCAGTTGGTCTCATCAGAATAAGGACATCACAAAAATCTTTTTTTTTTGTTGTGAGGATGGTGGACCTGTTATATTCAGAAGACACTATTTCATTTTGGTTCTCTCTGACTCTGTCTCTTACAATCTTTCTGCCCCCTTTTCCATAGTCCATGAACCTAGGAGTATGTGGTGTATGTATGTGTGTATGCATGTGTGTGTGCATGTGTGTGTGTGTGTGTGTGTGTGTGCATGTGTGTGTCTCTGTGATATAAATGTTCTATTTGTGGCTGAGCATTCTATAGACACTCTGCACTTTTTCCAGCTGTGAGTTTCGGCATTAATTGTCATCCAATGAACAAAGAGACTTCTAATGAGTACTGAGAACTTCACTGATATATAGGTAGAGACAGGAATTTAGGGAGCACTTGTATGCTATAATAGTGGGTTAACTCCTGAGACCTAGGTCAACCATGCTTGAGTAGAGGACCCCAAGCCCAGGAGTAAGGGGACAGCTCGAGTTAGAGCCCATGGGTTATTAGGGAAAAAGGACACAGCTGGGTGGCAGTGGCGCACGCCCTCAATCCCAGCACACCGGAGGCAGAGGCATGCAGATCTCTGAGTTCAAGGCCAGCCTGGTCTACAGGGTGAGTTCCAGACAGCCAGGGATACAGAGAGAATCCCTGTCTTGAAAAAAAAAAAAAACCACAAAAACAAAATGAAAACAAAAGCCAAATCAACCAGAACCAACCCAAAACAAACAAGCAAAAAGAGGATATGAAATTGGGGGCACTCTAGAGAGGTGAGGTGCATCTGAAGGGAGTCAAGGGGAGGAGATGAATATAATCAGAATACATTGTATGAAATTCTCAAATAATTAATGCAAATAAAATTTAAATTTATTTTTCCTTTCTATGTTGTGTACTGAATTTCTTCATGTTTTAAACTAAAACATTAAAGTCTAAACTTGTTCTATTTCATGCTTGAAATGCTAGTGGATGTGGTGAGAAGCACATGGAAGAACAGGGTAATCTGTGGAGGGAATTTAACATGGTGCTGCCTGGTAGGCATTGCACGTCAGAGTTAGAGTTAATTATCAGAACTATGCACTCCAAGTGTGAGGGGCACACACCTTTCATTCTAGCCCTCAGGAGGCAGAGGCAGGAGAACCTGAGTTAGTTCAAGGACAGATTAGCCTCCAGTGAGAATTAAAGGTCATCCAGGGCTACCTAGTGAGATCTGGCCTCAAAACAGAACAAAACCAACTACAAATTAATTAAGTTTGAAAAGAGCTTGAGATACAGTTGGTAAAGTGCCTTTCTCGTTTGTGTGGGGCTCTGGGTTTGGTTCTCAGCATCTCAACAAACAGCAAATAAATGAAAAACAAAGCCATGGGACATTTAAGAGGTGTGATGGAGTTTGAGTATAATGGGCCCCCATTATCTCAGAGAGTGGCGCTATTAGGAGGTGTGGCTTCGTCAAAATGGGTATGGCCTTCGTGGAGGAAGTGTGTCACTGTGGGAGCAGGCTTTGAGGTTTCCTATCTCAAGATATTGCCCAGTGTCACAGTTCATTTCCTGTTGCCTTCTGATCAAGATGTAACCAGCACCGTGCCTGCTTGCATGATACTGTGCTCCCCACTGTGATGAAAATGGACATGAACTCTGAACTGTAAGCCACCACTTCAATTAAATGTTTCCTTTATGTGAATTGCCATGGTCATGTTGTTTCTCCACAGGACTTTGGATTAGGAATGCTTTTAGTGCTGTTTAATGGATCACACCAGGAGGAGCATGGAAGACAGTGGTGAGGAGAGGGAATTGATAAACTGTGGGATGAAGATGTTTCAGAGGACAAGAATTTAATATGTTGCCTCATTCTTGTGATATTTTGGTGAAGAAAGTGGCTGCCTTTTGCCCTTGTCTAAAGAGTCTGCCTAAGACTTAAATGAAGAGTTTGGATCAATTCTGTTGCCAGAAAACATCTCAAAACAGCTTAGACGGTGGTGACTAGCGTTCAGGCGTATAAAGGTTTATAATGGAAAGGAGCAAGCTGAGCAGGGCAAATTACAAAATGTAAATTTTGAGGAGAAAAAGAGCACCAGGACGTGGAATGGAGCTAAGTCCTGTGTTCAAGGAGATAAATGGATTAAAGGGAGTGGAGACCCCAGGGCAAGATCCCAGCCAGCTAAATTCCCAACTTGTGAATTAAAGAAAAGCTTAGAACAGGTGTGGTGGTTGTGGTGGTTTGAATGTAATTGGCCCCGGCAATCTCAGGGAGAGGCACTACTAGGAGGTGTGGCTTTGTCAGAATGGGTGTGGCCTTGGTGGAGGAAGGGTGTCACTGTGGGGGCAGGCTTTGACGCTTCCTATACTCAGGATACCACTCAGAAAGTCAGCTGACTTCCTGTTGCCTACAAGATGTAGGACTTTCAGCTCCTCCAGCATCATGTCTGCCTGCATCCTGCCAGACTCCCCATCATGAGGACGACAGTCTGAACTTCTGGAACTGTAAACAAGCTTCCCTAGTTAAATGTTTTACTTTATAAGAGTTGCTGTGGTCATATCGTCTCTTCATGGCCATATAAACCCTAACTAAGACAGTGGTGCCCGACTTTAATCCCAGCACTGGGAAAGCAGAGGCTGGCAGATCTCCGAATTTGAGGCCAGCCTGGTCTACAGAGAAAGTTTCAGGGCAGCCAAGCTAAGGCAGTGAAGGACAAAAAGCTGATGAAAATGTAATTGAACAAAGGGGGGTGGTCCAGCCCCAGGAAACGGCAGAACTTGGCAGCTTTGGCCATGTGGTTCTGGCTTTAGAGTTAAGGGTATAAGATCTGAGTTATGGAATTTGCTGCACACCTAAAGAAAGCTACTGAGGAGAGGCGCGTGTCAGGGGTGTCCCTGAATGGAGGCCTAGTAGAGAGACCATTGAGCGAAGCTGTGAAGGTGCAGCCTGGATTACATTGGAGAACCCAAGACGTTAGAGATGCCAGAGCCGTGGGACACCTGCCAAGGAGAGCTGCTGACATGGAGTGGACCCAGCCCAAGAGAAAGAAGTGTGTTACAATCAACAAAGCTGAATGGAGTTGGAGATCTGATTTGATAGCAGACACGGAGATGCAGAGTTTGGAGTTTGCCCAACTGGTTTTCAGTCTTGCTTTGGTCCCGTATTTTTTCACTGTGCTCCCTTTGCTACATGATTGGAGTGGTAATGTATAGTCTGTGACATTATATGTTGAATCTGTTTTTTTTTTAAATTTTGATTTTATAGGGGATTACAGTTAAGAGATTGCATGCGTCTTGGAAGAGACTTTGAACTTTGGACTTTAAACATTGTTGAGATTGTGACAGACTATGGAGACTTTTGAAGTTGATCTAAATGCATTTTGCATTATGACATTGTTACAAGCATATGGGAGCCAGGGAGTGGAATGTGGTAGTGTGAATGTAATTGGGCCCCATCAGCTCATAGGGAGTGGCACTATTAGGAGGTGTGGCTTCGTCAGAATGGGTATGGCCTTATTGGAGGAAGTGTGTCACTGTAGGGGCAGACTTTGAGGTTTCCTATGCTCAAGATACTTCCTGTTGCCTTCTGATCAAGATGTAACCAGCACCATGCCTGCTTGCATGCCACTGTGCTCCCCACTGTGATGATAATGGACTGGACCTCTGAACTGTAAGCCACCACCCCAGTGAAATGCTTCCTTTATAAGAGTTGCACGGTCATGGAGTCTCTGCAGCAATGGGAGCCCGAGCTCAGACAGAAGTTAAACATCTTTGAGAATTTACTGCATTTATTTGCTAAATATTTTCTAAATATTTGCTAAATATTACTCTGAAGTAGGAGTAATCATGTTTCTTTTTAACCATCACTTGCCTTTCTCCTCTTGGTTGTTATTGTCCTTGCTTATGTTCTCAGCAGATAGTGCACAGCAGCTGTGCGTGCATGTGCCCACGCGCGTGCACACGCGCGCACACACCCCCCAGCCTACCATCCTGTTTTACCCTAAAGTATATGTCTTGTAGATGTTCATACATGGATAATCAATCTTTTCTGTCCCATTTATTGTTTGGTTTTGTTTCATCACCTGAATTGGACTGGTTTGGAGGGGCAGGTATTGGGTTATATGCGCTGCTAGGAGGTGGGGCCATTGGCGCTAACTTACAGGGCAATTCTGCTCCGAAGGCAGATCTGTTTCTGCACTTCCAGTGTTAAGCAGCTCCCTTTCTCAGCACTTCAGGGGCATAGTTAAGTACTTGGAGTAGTTATTATTATCAGTATTTAACAAGACTTGTATTTTCTTTGCAACTGCATAAAATTAAGGTTGCAGCCAAGGTCTGAGATTTAGTGACAGAATAATTCATTACTATGCCATCCTGAGGGGTGCACTGGGGAGATGACTCTGTGGTAAAGCATGGGTTGTGCAAGCATAAGGCTCGTAGTTTAAATTCCCAGCACTCATGGAAAAGGTGGGTGTAATGGTGTGGTGTGCATCTAGAGCCCCCATGCTGGAGTTATAGCCCAGACCTGGTGTGTGTGTGTGTGTGTGTGTGTGTGTGTGTGTGTGTGTGTATGGTATGTGGTGTGTGCGTGTGTGGTGTATTTGTGTGGTGAATGCAAGTATGTGGCACATATGTATGAAGTATATATGAAGTGTGTGTTTGCATGTAGGTACACATGTCCATGTACTTTCTTACGGAGGCCCCCTGTGTCACTCCCTGCCTTATTCCCTCCCATAGAACCTGAAATTCACTATTTCAGCTAAGCTAGCTGGACTGGATGCTTCTGGGGTTTCCTTATCTCTGCTGCCAAGGCTGGAGTTACAAGCCATGCCAAGCTTTTCTGTGGATGCTGGGGATTTAGGCTCAGGTCCTCATTCTCACACAGAAAGGCCTTACCCCCGGGCCATCTTTCCAGCCTTCAGTGCGTATTCTCATCAGAAAGTCCTTGAGATTCTATCTACAACACACTTGAAAAGGTTAGTGAGCAAATAAGAGATCCTGATGGTTTCATTAGAATTTTTATTAGATCGATTAATGTTATGTCTCAGTGTTTGGCCTGCATGCATACCACATGCATGCCCAGTGTTCACAGAGTTCAGAAGAGGACATCACACCCCTTGAACTGGAGTTAGTGGTGGTTATGAACCCAGGTCTGCAAGACCAGCAAGAGCTTTTAACCACTGAGCAGCCTCTCCAGTCACAGGCCTGATTCTTCTTAGTAGGAGATGACATGGGACATACATTATAGTTTTGTCTTTTAGGACCACAGTTTATTTACGTTTTACATGTAACACAAAGTGTAGACTTTGGTTTCCTTCCTTCCCTTCCTTCCTTCCTTCCTTCCTTCCTTCCTTCCTTCCTTCCTTCCTTCCTTCTTTCCTTCCTTCCTTCCTCCTTCTCCTTCACCTCCTCTTCCCCCTCCTCCTCCTTCTTTTTAGACAGGGTCTCTCTCCACAGTCCTGACTATCCTAGAACTCACTATGCTGCTAACAAAGACCTTGAACTCCCGAGTCTTCCAAAAGCAGGGACTGCAGGCATGTGCCATCATATCTGGCTTTGTATCTTAATGGTCTGTGTCCTGGGATATTTGCTTGGTTTTATCTTCTGATATGTCCTTTACATTATACATACATACATACATACATACACACGCGTGTATACTAATGACACTCTTATTTACTGGTGTCTATTCTCTACAACATCTTCATCCTGTTTATAGAGTCAAAAGTTTCTAGAGATTGTCTGAGAATATTATCTTGAAATTTATGTAAATGCCCCACATTATCATTGTTTTTTGGGTGTTTCTTTTTTCCTGCTAGGTCATGTATATCTTTTTGTAAAAAGGTCTTGTATATCTTGACAGTTTTAGTAAAGTGTCTGGTATTTTTGGTGGGCTGTTCCTTTGGAAAAATGAAACCAGGGGCTCTGGGCTGAGAGCTTTGTAATTGATATACCTTGCCCATTGTTTCATGGATGGGGCACTAGCTACTAATCTTGGGAATCCCTTGTTACCAGGCCAAAGAAGACTTTAATTACCTCTTTAGCTTACTTTCCCCTAGCACTATTAGCAAAGATATTGATAGCTATCATCTCATCTATCTATCCATCTATCTATCTATCTATCTATCTATCTATCTATCTATCTATCTATCATCTATCTATCTATCTATCTATCTATCTATCCATCCATCCATCTATCCATCTATCTATCCATCTATCTATCTATCTATCTATCATCTATCTATCCATCTATCTATCTATCTATCTATCTATCTATCTATCTATCATCTATCTATCTATCTATCTATCTATCTATCTACCTACTATTGCTTATCTATCTATCTACTATTGTCTGTCTATCTATCTATCTATCTATCTATCTATCAATCTATCTACTATTGCTTATCTATCTATCTACTATTGTTTATCTATCAATCTATCTATATATCTACTATTGCTTATCTATCTATCTACTATTGTCTATCTATCTATCATCTATCTATCTATCTATCTATCTATCTATCTATCTATCTATCTATCTATCTACTATTGCTTATCTATCTATCTATCTATCTATCTATCTATCTATCTATCTATCTATCTATATCTACCTATCTATCTATCCATCCATATTGTGTGCTGGGTTTAGTGCTTGGTTTCAGGCTGTACGCTACCAAAGATGGAGCAAGGCTTGTGTCAACCAGGCTGAGCCATTGTTTTCTATAAAAGCCTAGTGCTAAATTTAGGTTTTGTAGATTATATATTCATTTTCAAAAGATAAACAAGTGAAACAATGCTTTGGGATGGGGTGGTAGCTCAGTGGCAGAATGTTCATGCCTGAGCACCACAAAATCAAACCAGGAGAAAATAAAACATAATGCCCACCTCTCAAATATATGAAAACTTACAAAAGTAGATGGTGGGTTGTAGTTTACAACCTCTGCAGTGATTCATGTTTTATTCTTGATTAAAGTCTCGGCTTGGACTCTGGGTCTTTCTCCACAGTTTGGATCCTTCCTGGCTTCCTCCTTTGCTTTACGTCCTGAGTTGCATTCTTTTGTTTCTCAGTCACTAGTCTTCCATCTGCCTTCTGACTTGCACATCTTGTTTAAACATTTATGTCTTTTGTGATGCCTTTCTCACCCGTTTGATGATCTGGGCGGTTCTCTTCATTGAATTTTACTTCCAGGCACCCATGCCTTCTAGATGCTAACACCTCCAGTTTTAGCCAGAGGACTGTATCTTGTTCAGGAGACTATTCTACCCGCCCACAAGACATGTTTATGGAGCCTGAGAATGACCCTTTAAGCAAGGCTAGTGGGAATCGGTAAGCACCGGCTTCTTCACCTGTGTTGGAACAGTGCTAACAGCATTAGGTCCAGATGCCTACGGGGATACTCTTTGCTAAGGGGCCTTTATTGACAGTCTTTATCTCATTTTCTTCTTTCTGCCCATGTTTCCAGGGGTCAACTCTCACATAAATTGCTTCTACTCAAGACCCCTTATCTCAGAGTCCTCCTTCTGGAAACCTCAAATGAAGATACCTTGGATTAAATCTTTTCTTTATTATCATTTTAATGAAATTTCAGGTAGAAAAAAAATCATAAATTTAAGAACTTCTTTTGTTATGTGGTCTCTGAATCCTCTTAACCGACAGCATTGTATTGGGAAGTTACTATGGGCCTGTGGGGGGACAGATAGTGAGTTAGACACAGATGTTGCCTGCCAGAAGTTTGTGTGCCTGGCAGAGACTGAACTTTCTGTGTCAATGGCTTCACAGGTCCGAGAAATTATTTGCAGACCGTGACTTCAGTCAGAGGTGGCTGTTGACATGGGCAAAGTAATAGATTTGAAAACAAAATTATGGGGCTAAACACTTTTAGAAAATGGCTGAACACAGACCTTCCTGACCTAGGAGGGGTGGCTGACTCTAGAGAAGCCTGCCGTTCCACAGAGGAAGGTTCTGTGAAGCAAGTTGAAGGAAGTATTAAAACTCAGATACACACACAGGACAAATTAACATTGTAGGAGCTGCTCATATGAAAATGGATGGAGATTAGTGATAGATAAGTCATGCAATTAGGGTTAGATCTGACAGAAAGCAGACACTCACTCTGAGTGTCTTCGAAGGGCCAATGCTGTGCCGAATGCTTTATTCTGTGGGAAGAGGCTTTTGCAAGTGGGGTGAATTTCGTTGTTTATTTTGGTGACCTGGGGACAGACCATGGGGTTGGGAGTCAAAGGACTGCTTTGAGAAATGCCCAGGAAAAAGCTGTTACCAGGAGGAAACACTCCTACAAGTTGGGAGAGTGGGAAAACCAGGAGGAATTCAAAGGAAGAGCTGAGGATGTGGCTTGGTGAGGGAACAGAGTGCTTGTTGCACAAGCGTGAGAGACAGAGTTTGGATTCCATTAGCCCACATAAAAGCTGGGCCCAGGAGCTGTACACAGTGCTGGGTGGGAGGTGGGGGGGTCCTGGTAGTTCACTCTGTTGGTAGTTTATCTTAATTGGGGAACTTTGTAGTCACCAAGAAACCTTGTCTGAAAACATGTCGAAGAGCAATCAACCTCTAGCCTCCTCATGCACATGCATGGATGAATGGATAATCACACCTGTACAATATGGGTACTCACAGATACACACACACACACACAGATACACATACACATGCACAGATAGATGTACATGCATATGCATGCACCCACACACACATGTACAGATACACATGTACATACGCACATGCACATATACGCACATGCACACAAATACAAACATGCACACACACAGATTCACACATACTCAGATGCAAATATACTGCACAAATGCACACACACACACGTACACACTCAGATGCACATACACATATACACACATGCATGCACACACATACATACACACAAACATGCACATACACATGTACATATGAATGGTTGATCACACCTGTAAAATATGTGTACTCACAGATACACACAGATACACACACAGATACACATACACATGCACAGATAGATGCACACACATATGCATGCATGCACACACACCTGTACAGATACACATGCACATATGCACATATACACACATGCACACATTCAGATGTGCATATACATGTACACACATGCACATACGCATGCATGCACACACATACATACACACAAACATGCACATATATGTGTACACATGCATGGTTGATCACACCTGTACAGTATGGGTCTTCACACACATGCACACACACATGCACATCTCCTTCTGTCTGTGCTGTCGGCAACAGGCACAAAGACATGGTGTCCTTCTAGTCTCCGTCTTTCCGTTCACCTGCTTCAGAGCTGCTCCTCTGCGGCCACCCAGCAGCACAGAAGTGACACCTTCATGGGAATCCTGCTTTCTTAGGATTTAGAAATAGGAACTCCTCAAAAGACTTCGTGTGTTTTACTCTCTGTCTCCCAGTTTCACACACTCTTTAAACAGACGCTGCTGCTCCTGGTCTGGGTGATATAATCAGGCTTCTGTCGCTTGGCTGCCGTTAGATATTTCTGATTACAAACGTACGCAAAAGCTTCTAATTTCAGACAGGAGGTTTTCCTGAGAAAATTCTGAGGTTGCCATATAAAACATGGAGCTGTAGCTAAGAAAGTAGCCCTGGCATTTTTGTGTTCTAGATGGAGTTGTAGGAAAGAATGCTCAGCATGTCATCATGGTGGAGGCCAGGGTTGTCTGAATACCTACGTAATCATGACCGTATGCAAACACACCCATTTCTAGGTCACATAACCGTGAGGCTAGGGAGCCAGAGTGGGGATTTGTGGAGCAACTTCCCGTCATCGTAGCAGTGAACACCCTGCTCAGTAGACAGAGAGGGATCGGTGTGATGTGGTTATGGAAGAGTAGTCTCTGGAGCCGGCCGTCTCT
Source organism: Ondatra zibethicus (assembly GCA_004026605.1). NCBI lineage: Eukaryota > Metazoa > Chordata > Mammalia > Rodentia > Cricetidae > Ondatra > Ondatra zibethicus. The sequence goes on from PVIU01031247.1 coordinate 10,679, forward strand.
CGGGATTCACACATGGCTATCTATGTAATTGTGGTCATGTTGATTAAGCTCCTTTTCCATTAATCTCTTTTTCCACATTGAGAGAAAAATAGCAGCAGTGTCTATTCTAAAGAACTGAGGGGCTTGGGATGTCTTAAGTAGTACACAGAGGTAAGATATTGTTATTTATTTCTTTTGGAGCACAACAAAGTATTTCTTATGTTTATTGCAAAACCCTTTCTCAGCTCTGGTCAAATCTATTGCCATTCCAACTTTGGATTATACCCCTTTGCTTCTCTGTTGTGTTCCGTAGTGTTTCAAGCTAATGTAGTAACAGGATTTGACCTTGTTCAAATACACGTGCCCATTCGAGAGAGGTTTTAAAAGCCTAAGTGTATTCTCACAAAGATCTTAATGAAAGGTTGTTACAGATGATAAAAGCACCATCGCCCAACATGATTTATTTTCAAGATGAGATTGGAATCCGGGGGGTCGTGCTGTTCTGCATGACTGCTTAAAATGATTGCTTAGCATGATTGTAAGCAAAATAAAAGATTCTGGTCTAACTGTGCTGGAGTTAACCTTTTGTCCACAAAATCAGTCACACGACAGTTGCAAACTAAATGCATTTTCATTAGCATCGACTGTGTGGCTCTACAAAGTATTGCTTGAATCACGTGGGCTTTTGGTGTTGCAAGTGGGCTCCAGACAACTGCCACATGTATCTTTACCCTAGTTTAACACTAACTGTGTTAGTGACTGTTCTATTGCTGTGAAGAGACACCATGACCAGAAGAAAAACATCTAATGCGGGCTGGCTTACAGTTTCAGAGGCTTAGTCCTTTGTCGGCAGGGCTGGGATCATGGCAGCAACCATGGTGTTGAGAACTTTACATCCTGATCCAGAGAGAGGGCCTGGGCCTGGCTTGGGTCTCTGAAACCTCAAAACCAACCCCCGCAGTGACACTCTCCAAGAAGCCCTTCTAATCCTTCTTAATCCTTCTAACCCTATCAATCACTTCTACTCCCTGGTGACCATGGGAGAGTGAGTCTATGGGGGGGCATTCTCATTAAGATCACTACACTAGTATTGGGGTTCCTCGTGTCCCTTTGGAACTCTTGTAAGGTGTAGTGCTCGTCATAGACCTTCAATGCCTGTGCTTCTGCTTCCTTCAGGATCTCAGCTCAGACACTGACTTCAGAGCTGTCTGCTGTCTCATTACCTGGGTACCATTCCTGCCTCATTGTCATGCACCTGATGTGGATTGCATGCTATTTAAAGATGGGACTGTTTTTTTTTTCTTTTTTAACATTTGAATAATGCATCAATGTGAAAAGCAACACCTTTTCCATTAATGAGTTTTAGATGCCAAGTTAAAGCCCCAGAATTTATGACTAAAATACTACCTTAAAATTTATAAGATTGTATCTGTTTTTGGCAAGAAAAAGATTTTAAATTCATTTAGTCTCTTTTTGGTGACAAGCATAAATTGTTCTTTTTGACTCTCACGATAGCTCCTAGAGGTAGGAATTCTTTTCATTTTGACAAGAAAGCTGCCATTTGAAGAGATAGATGCTCTGCAAAGGCCTGCAGAAGGAGCCCAGATGAAGGGTGCTTATGGAACATGTATGAGGCCCTGGGTCCAATCCCCAGTGTTCCATAAGCTAATAAGGTAGCACATGCGTGTAATCCCAACACTTGAGAGGTAGAGGTGCTAGGATCAGTAAATGAAGGACATGTTTAAGGACATAGCAAGTTGGAGGCCAATCTGGGCTACATAAGGCCACCTCTAAAAGACAAAAAGTCAGCAAAATTACTAAGTGAAAAGCTGAGTCAATGCTTGAACATAGATAGGACACCAAAGAGAGCTCATTCTTTCTGCTCTCTCTCCTGGAGCGAAGGGCAGAGAAATTATGTACTAAATGTCAGATTGGCCTGGCCATCTGGGAGGAGAGTCTGCCTAGTTTTAACATGAACAGTGATCCGCCTGTCCTGGACAAATACTAACACCAGTTCAATCCCCTGCACAATCTTCCCATCCTCATAAAATAAAGGGATGTGGACATATTTCAGTAGCAGTTGTGGTGGTTTTTAAAGAAAATGAGCCCCATAGGGAGTGGCACTATTAGGAGGTGTGGTAGTCTGAATTTAGTTGGCACCCATAATCTCATAGGGAGTGGAACTATTAGGTGGTGTGGCTTTTGGACTGGGTAAGGCCTTGTGTCACTGTGGGAGAGGGCTTTGAGGTCTCCTATGTTCAGGATACTGTCCGGTGTCTCAGTTGACTTCCTGTTGCCTCTGAATCAAGATGCAGGGTTCTCAGTTCCAGCACCACGTCTGCCTGCACACTGCCATGCTCCCTGTCACAGTGGTAAGGGACCAAACCTCAGAAACCATAAGCCACCCTCAGATATTTTCCTTATAAGAGTTGTCATGGTCACGGAGTCTCTTCAAAGCAATAGAAACCCTAAGACAGAAGGTGTGGCTTTGTTGGAGTAGGTGTGGCTTTGTTGGAGGAAGTGTGTCGCTGGGGTTGGACTTTAAGGTCTCAGCACTGAAGCCAGGTCTAGTGTGTCTCACCCACTTCCTGCTGCCTGCCAGTCCAGATGTAGAACTCTCAGTTACCTCTTCAGCACCGTGTCTGCCTGCATGCCATCATGTTTCCCGCCATGACATAGTGGACTGAACCTCTGAACTGTAAGGCAGGTCCAATTGAATGTTTTCCTTTATAAGAGTTGCTGTGGTCATGGTGTCTCTTCACAGCAATAAAACCCTAGGACGGCAGAAATCCCCAAGCATTGTGGTGAGGTAATGGCTGTGCAGTCGCTGTCATCTGCACATCAAGAGCAGTTTGAGCCGAGGGGGAGGCTCCCAGTCAGTAAGAGCTAAATTGTCTCCACTAGTCTCCTGCTGGGATCTGGCTAACCATTTTCAGGAGGAATTTGTCCTTTGGCCTCATTTCAGCAGGTTCCAGTATCATCGAATGTGAGAGTATTCAGACGGAAGTAGAGGAGTATCCCTCAGTAGAGAGAATCTGAAAGGCCAGGGCTGCTTAGCGAACCGGTGAATGGGTAAGTTCAGCAAAACTTCAGGAGACCATAGACAGATTTTTGTAATGGACAACAATATATGCACAAAAGCGCCCGTTCTCTCATTCTTAATGGCTTCCAGGTCGTTTGAAGAGCCGGAGACCTCTAAGGGTCAGATGTGAAGAAGTTAATCCATCTGTAGAATCCTTACTGCTGTGTCCAAACCTTTTGACAGCACCTGTGGGTACTTGAGAACACAGTTCGCCCTTTCCTCGGCCCAGTAGATAGCTTCAGCAGAAGGTTGGAATGGCTAATTGGAATGTCATTCTCCTGGATGGAGAGGTGGTCCCAGTTTCCCCAGCAGCAGGGTTAGGGTTGGTGGTTAGGAACTTTTCATGCTCTCTGCTGAGTCAGGCTGGTCTGCATATCTCACTGCAGCTTATATCAAATGTGTACTTGCAGAGTTCTGAAGCGTGAGGTTGAACTATCTTCCCTAACAAGAATGTTCAACAGGTAAATATATGCAATTTTGGTTAATAGTCTGTCTTTAAAAACAAAACAAAACAAAACGACAACAAAAAACTTGCCTGGTGGTGGTGCATGCCTTTAATCCCAGCACTTGGGAGGCAGAGGCAGGCAGATCTCTTGAGTTCGAGGCCAGCCTGGTCTACAAAGTGAGATCCCGGACAGCCGGAACTGCTACACAGAGACAGCCTGTCTTAAAGAGACAGACAAACAACAAACACCCCAAACAAGCAGACAAACAAATCTCATGAATATAGATTTTATTTAACTGATCAATTTATTTATAGTATATGCATGTGTTCATGTGGACATGCGTAGTTACTCATGCATGTGTGTGCATATATATGTGCTTGCCCAAAGGTTCAACCTGGGGGTGTCTTCCTTTCACTCTTCATTTATCTTTTGAGACAAGGCCTCTCCCTGAAGCTGGGCCTCTCGGATCTGGCTGGCCTGTGAACCCCAGGGACCTGTTTGTCTACATCTTGCCCTTGCTGGGCTTACAACTGTGGCTGCTAAGCCTACCATTTTAAAGGTGGGTCCTGGAGTTAGACTTGCCTCCTCCTCCTCATACGGCATGTGCTTCCCAAGCAGAGCCCTCTCCCGAGCCCTCAGACTTGGTCTCACCTTCGCTGCTGGCATTCTATCTCTCTCAATCAAGAGTCTTTTTGGATGCACTCCTTCCTAGGCCGGGAGGGATGGGGGTGGGCCTTGGACTTCCAACAGGGCAGGGCACCATGCCCTCTTTCAAGGAAGAAGGGGGAGGGAGGAGGGGTGGGGAGGTAGTGGTAGGGGACCGGGAGAAGGGGAAGAAAGGTAAAAATTTTATTTCTTTAATTATGTTTTTGAATGGAAAAAATAAAACAAAACAATGTATGG
>PVIU01031248.1:0-15078 GCA_004026605.1 Ondatra zibethicus
GACAGCAGCATCTCTCTGCTTGTGACACCAAAAATGCTGAAGGCATTATCAAATCACTGCCCCGGCCTCTGAGAAGCATCAACTCCAAATGAAGCCACTGGCCCAGTCTGCTTTCTTTGGTTCAGTTTGTTCCAAGACAGAAGAATGTCACTGTGAGAACCTTAGATCTGAGATAGGTTTGTGTCAAAGGCAGATGGTAGGCAAGTAGTCAAAGCTTGGGGTGAAACACTTGACGACTCATATGTCCAAGTGCAGGTGGCTAATTAGACTTGTCAAAATAGAGACACATTTAACATGATGGGGAAAAAATTCCATTCTCCAATGGCATTTGCCAAACCTCTTGCTATCATAGTGCAAAACAGATCTGGAATGTGTTCACTTCTCCTTAGTTCTATAGTCATTATTTTACCTTGGTAGCAGTCATCTCACTGCAAAGCTGGTTTGTTTCAGAGAGCTCTAGCTGATCTTTGACAGCAAAGCAAATGACGGCACAGATAACGAGGAAATAAATCCTCTGCCTAGTTACGTAACCCTTATCCAACCCCAGTTGGGATGTTTCCTTGAGCACAAAGGGTTTGGGAAAAAAGATCTTTTCAATTAAATACACTATCAGCAGTCTATCTACACTGTGAAAATGAAGTGGATGGTGTCCCAAGCAAAAGCACTTCTCAGTGGACATGCACAGTGTTGGCACCTCATTAAAAAGAATGGCACGCCCGGGGGAGAACCCGTGCAGAGGGGAAGTTTTCTTAAGAGTGGGGGTGGTCAAATTAAAGACAAGTTCTTCAAGTGGTCAGCTGTGTCAGCACTGCCTCCTGCTCCCTTCAGAGGCCACTGTAGAGCTCAGTCATGACTTTTCACCTTGAAATGTTCGTAGGCTTTCTTCCCCTCACCCACCTAGACTGGCATGTTCCTTCTGCCTGATTAAGAGTCCACTTCTTATAATGCTTCCCACTTCCTCCAAAGGAACACATCATCCTTTTTCAGTGCCTCTGAAGGACTTCCTGCCTCAGTAAAAGACACTGTCACACTCTGCCTCCCATCACATTTCTCTGTATTCACCATTTCTGAGAGAGTACAAGTTCAATGAGAATAATAAGTTTTAGTTGTTGGGGTTTGTTTTTGTGTGGGTTTGGTTTTTTTGTTTGTTTGTTTTGGTTTTTGTTTTTTTAAGGGGATGGGTTGCTGGTTTTTGTTATTTCTGGTGTGGTTTTTTGTTTTGTTTTGCTTTGTTTTGTTTTCCGAGACATGGCTTCTCTGTGTAGCCCTGGCTGACCTGGAATTTTCTTTGTAGTCCAGGATGGTCTCGAACTCACAGCAATCTGCCTGCCTCTGCCTCCAGAGGCATGGGATTAAAGGCATGTGCCACCATGCTCCAAAAGAGTTGTTGTTTTTATCAGTATACAAAGTATTAGGTTTCATTATGGTATTTGTTGATTTTCCTCTCCATCTCTTCTCCCCCAACCCCTGCTACATTTTATACCGCCAGTAGCCTCCTGTTTACTTCCATGTCACATGTGTCCTTTTGCCTCTCCCTTGACAGCCTATTTCCAATTCCACACAAACTTATGCATACATATAAACATTAAAAGTTAAGATCCACATATGAGAAGGGATGAGCAATTTTGGTGTGTTCTGAGTCTGGGCCATTTTGCTTTCTATAATTCTTTCTAAGTATATCTGGCAAATTGCATAATTTCAATTTTCTTTACTGATGAGCAAAATTCTATCTGGTATCTGTACCATATTTCTTTATGCCAGCAATTTTCAACCTCTGAGCCACAACCTCTTTGGGGTCAAATGACCCTTTTAGAGGTGTCACCTAAGATCATCAGAAAACACAGCTATTAACATTATGATTCATAACAGCAGGAAAATTACAACTATGAAGTAGCAATGAAAATAATTTTGTGGTTGGGAGGTCACCACAATATGAGGAATTGTATTAAAGTATTGTAGCATTAGGAAGGTTGAGGACCCCTGCTCTATACAGTCATCAGTTCATGGTTGCATTTACAAATGCTGGTTGTATCTTCTTACTATTTTTTGTCTTTTCCCTATAGCTTTTGGTTTTATCTTATTTATTTTTTTAGTTTGGGTTTGTGTAGGTGATCTCATGCATGCACATGTGTGCAGGTATGCACACACATGCACATGGAGGCCAGAGTTCAATCTTGGTGTCTTTCCCAACCACTTTCTACCTTATATTTTTCAGACAGGGTCTCGCACTGAATGTTTGACTCATTGATTTGGCCAGATTGGCTGGCCAGAAAATCCCAGCATCCTCCTGTATCTGCCTCCATAGTGCTAGGGTTATAGGCATGTTCCACCATACTCAGTGTTTTTCACACTTTTAGAACCTCGTGCCTACAGGGCAAATGCTTTACCAACTGAGCAATCTCGCCAACCCCCTTCTTGCTGATAGTGTGAATATTGCAACAATAAGAACAGACATGCAACTATCACCATGGTAGGATATACAGTCTTTGAGGTATGTGTTCAGTGAGGGTACCACTTTGTCTACTTTGTTTGTAAATATAACCCAGAACACTGGACTTCCCCATAGCAAGCTTTCAATCATGAAATTCAAAAATAAGTAAATTACCTTCTCTCTTGTTAGAGCATAGAGTCTTTAAAGACAAAAGATAAGAAACAACAAAACTTATCACATCGGGCAAGGGAGATATCATAGTTCATAAAGATCTGAACTTGAGCCCTAGAACCCATGGAAAAGCTGGGTACAGAGGCATGCTTGTAATCCTGGTGCTGGGGAGATCCAGCCCTTATGGTTTATGCGCTGCTAATGATCTAACCTAGGGCTTCAGAAACGCTAGGCAATGGCTCTCCTAACTGATGCATTCCCAGCCCCACTGATGGTTATTTGTCCCTGAACTTGAGCACACATTGAGAGAGAGAGAGAGAGAGAGAGAGAGACAGTTTACATGCTCATTGGATGTATGGCTAATGGTCATAAAACTGGAAAACATCCATCTCCAACTAAAAGGCCAATTGTGATTTATGTCCCACAGGTTAGTTTATCATGCCACTTGGGTTTTAATCTCATTATTATTGGCAGTGTCTAACTCAAAAACATCAGACTTTGGAGCATTGATTCTCAACCATTCTAGTACTGCGACCATTGAATACACTTCCTCATGTTGTGGTGACCCCCCAACCATAAAATTATTTTGTTGCCACATTATAACTGTAATTTTGCTTCTGTTATGAATCATAATGTAAATATTTTTGGAGATGAAGATTTGCCAAAGGGGTTGTGACCCACAGGTTGAGAACTGCTGTTTTAGACCATCCTTGAAGTTTGTTCTTGTCCCTAGAACACCTGAATGCTATGCTCTGCTTATTATACTATTTCTGTTTTTTCCCCCATGGGTGTATTTCCTCTCCATGGATTTTCGTTCACAAAGCGTCTTTTTCATTGAGTTATGCTCATGTCGACTGAATTATAAAAGTCCTTTATATAATCAAGATACAATTCTTTTGTTGAGTAAATGTTTTGCAAATACTATCTTCCAATTGCTTTTTCATTTGTACAAGTATCTTTTCTAAGCGTCACTATGAACATGTTGATCAAATCTGATTTAAGCTGGCTTTCCTCTTCAATAATTTCTTAGTAGCAAAAGAAAAAACAAAAGCCTTCCAAAGCCAAGGCCACAAGATTTTCTCTTATGTTTTCTTCTTTTCTTCCTTCCCCTCACCCCCTCCCCTACCTTCTTCTTTTTAGTGTGTGGGTGTGGGGATGGTCGAGAAACAGAAACTCTTTGTGCAGAACAAACTGGCATGAACTTGTTGCATAAACCAAATAGTTCTCAAACCTGCAGCCATTTTCCTCTCCCTGGTGTTGGGTTTAAAAGTATATGTCACCATACCTAGTCTTTTCTACATTTTCTTTTGGAAATTCTTTAGCTATAAGACCCACATTTCAGCCTATGTTTCTTTTTTTTGTATTTGGTGCATGGATGGTACATGTACTGAGGAGATACATTTTTAAAAATATGACTATTTGGTTGTTTCAGCCTCATTTTTGAAGAGATTGTCTTTTCCATCTTTGATGTGGGATTCCCCTGCGTATGCTGTGAATATGTTTTATTACCACTGGTTAATAAAGAAGCTTTAGTCCTAAAGCAGGGCAGAATAGAGTCAGGTGGGAAAACTAAGCTGAATGCTTGGATAAAAGAAGCTGGAGTCAGGAAGATACCACATAGCCACTGCAGGACCACAAGCTTTGTGGTAAAATATAAAATAATGGAAATGGGTTAATTTAAGATATAAGAGCTAGCCAATAAGATGCATGAGCTAATAGGCAAAGCACTGTTGTAATAATGCAGTTTCTGTGTGATTATTTTGGGTCTGGGCGGCCAGGAAATGAAGAGCAGTCTCCAGATACACATCTTTGTGTCCCAAAATTAATTAATCATGTATATGTGAGTTTATGTTTGAACTTTATTTTATTTTATTAACCAAATATGTCTACCTAGCTATCTATCAGTCACAGTGTTACAAGGGAAACATGGGTCTTTTCTTTGGATTCTTGATATTGTTAATAAAAGAAATTAAGATTGGACTCATTTTGTTAAAATTTCAAAGAAAGAAAACACTGGGCAGGCAACCTATCAGGAGGAGAACAATGAAGAAGTGCTTGCTTTCCTGAGACTTGCTCTTTAGACCAGGCTGGCCTAGAACTCATGGAGAACTCATGGAGATCTGCCTGCCTCTGCCTCCTGAGTGCTGGGATGAAAGGTGTGTGCCACCATGCCCAGCATGACATTTTTAAGTTGGGCATAGAGATTTAGCAAGCAGCCACATAGCAAAAAGGAGGTGGCTTCAGAGAAAGAGTGAAAGGGGTCAAAGTACCAGAGAAAGCATCCTTAGACTCTTGCCAGCAAGCAGAAGAAACAGAATAGAAAGAAGAAAATGAACAAGTTCTACCTTTCTGTAACTCAGAAGGCCAGGCCGACCTAACAGAGACACCTCATGGTAGCTCCATGACAACTACACACAGCAGTGGTGCTGGGAAGGAAAGTCTACTATTTCATTAAAGAGGTAATTATTCCCATCTCTTTAGCATGACATTAGCTCAGTTTGCTTTTCTGAGGGGTAGTCATACAGCCAGCTAAGTGAGTGGTCTAAAGGATGAACTCTGCTACTGTGGGTAGCAACAGCTTTTTCTTAATGGGCTTCAATAGCACCTGGATGGAGGCTACTATAATAATGAAATATCCTGGTAACTATATCCTAAAAATCAGCTTTGTTCTCTTAAAGTTGGTTTTGAATATGATGCATACTTTATATTCCCATATGAAGTTTACAATTAGTTGATTAATTTCTGTGAAAGAGCCTGATAAATTATAACTGGGATTGCTCTGAGTCTGTAACCAGCTAAGGGTAATTGACATCTAAACAATAGAGAATCTTCTGATTCATGGGTATAGTATACCTGCTTGTGTACACAGGTCTTTAGGTTTCCTCAATAATATTCTGTAGGGTTCTGTAGGTACATAATTTGTTAAATTGATCCCTAAGTATTTCATATTTCTTTTTTGTTTTGTTTTGATTTTCAAGACAGAGCCTCACTGTGTAGCCTTGACTGTCCTGAAACTTGCTCTGTAGACAAGGCTGGCCCTGAACTCATAGAGATCCTCCTGCCTCTTGCCTCCCAAGTGCTGGAATGAAAGGCATGCACCACAATAGCTGGCAGAATTTCACATTGATGATGATAGTGTCAGATGTAATTCTTTTAATTTGATTTCTGACTGTTCATCACTATAGTAACCCTGTGTCTGTAATTGTGAGAAACTCACTTGGCATTGACACGAGTCATCCTGTCAAGTCCAAATGAAATCTACATTGCTTTTTCTTATTCCAGCCCATTTTCTTCTTGCCTTGATACAACGGTCAGAACAGAGGCAAGAGAGTACAGAATAAGACCTAGAAGCCTTACAAAAAGGCTACAAATTAGCATATGAAAAAGAAACCACTGGCAAAGAGAAAAATAGGAACGTCCTGCCCTCTGCCATGTAACACTTAGAGAGACCACATTCCAAAGCACTTTTCTTCTGAACAATCGGCTTCGTCCTTCAAAATGTAGCTTTTTCTAGTAAGCTGCCCCTGCTTCTGCTGCCATTCATATATCTGTCCAATTTTTGTTCGGGAACACAAGAACCTATAAATCTTGGTGGGTGTCCACTGAACCCCAATATTTGCCAATATTGGGAACCATCCCACCATGGCTGAGTATAAGAGGCAAAAGCCTAAACCCCTCATCTTAGAAGAAAAGTATTCATAAATAATCCAAAGGGTTGAAAATTGAATTGAAAAGAAAAGGTTTAAAGTGTACAGTATTGAGGCTGCTTTTAAGCATATGCCTATACACAGAAATCCTGTTTCTGGGAATTTTAATGATTGGTATTTTGAGGCATCATCAAACTGCTCACCATTGTGGTTGCACATTTCTCCACAGCCTCACCAAGCCATACTGTTTTACTTTTTTACACTTTTGTGTTTTATTCAGTTTAGTAATCATATACTTACTGGAGAACTGAATGAAATATGCATGTAATTGTGTATATATCATAAGATTTGGACTGAATAACAAGACCCTGCCCAGATACATATTGTCACCCTTTTCAAGTGGATAACAGGTAGCGTTAACTCAGATAAATGTGTGAACTTTAACATCATCTCCAGAATAAATAATTTTAAATTGAGAGTCCCCATTGGGGAGCAGTATTCTTGAAGTTTTGTAAAGACATTTTGTTCTAGTAACAATAAAATCTCACATTGGCAAAAGTTGGGGATTGTGAACACTGCAGTTGTGACTACATATACTGTCATTTGCTTGTCAATGTCCCTTTGTTTTCACATTGAAAGAGTAAAGAAAATACTACCTAACTTGCTAAGAATAAAACCAACCTTTTCAACTCTGAAGTTACAGTTAGAATTAATGAATAGAGGATGAGATATTATCCCTTTTACCCTCCTTGAAGAGAGAAAATGACATGCCATTAAAAATACAAAATTGAGTATAGTCTTCTGAAATTAAACAGAAAATGTCTACTAAACTATCTAAATGCTTCACATTTTTTTTGTTCAAGGTTCAGATAAGTTGGCTATTAAATAAGTTAGCTTTGAACACACAAGTGGCATTCAAAAACCTGTCTAACTAAAAAAAAAGTATTATGTTGTATTGCAGCTGCAATAAAAAGTGAAGAAAGTATTAGAAAAGCTCATTGCTTAAAATTCATATACAAATTCATACTTTCTATGCATCTACAATCAGATGCAAGTTGTTTCTCGGAAAGGCCCAGTGAGTTTTCAGGAGCTACCCTTTTCCATAAAACCCGCATGACATAATGTTGTGTCTCCATCAATCTTACCTTCCTGTGGTTCACTTGGTGTTTACTAGAAGTAAAATCATATCAGACACCATAACAGACAGTAGGGCTAGAGAAGTGAATGATGCCCATTCAAGGTTCATAACTGCAGCATCTCCCTCCCCTCATGCTTCCTAGAGCTGCACGTAGCTTGGGCACACCTGCCATTTACCTCCCTGATTCACCTCTTTGAACTGTGTGACTGGGCAGTGAGGTCAAAACAAGCATAGAGAAGAAACCAGAATGGAAACTCTTATCCACCAACGTGTACATGCAACAGGGCATGCACAGAAGTATCCACTGTACATATGTCTCAATCTGCTGGACACTGACTCCATTGGGCCTGTGGCCTTTCTCCAGCTCTCCCACGTTCACCCCCATAAGTGTCTTTCTCCCTTAACAAACTATCTCTTCTTCTAACTATTTACATGCCTGTGTCCAAACCTTTTTCAGAAATATAATAACCTGGAAACATCAGTGGGTACCTACTTTACCCCAGTATCTACATATAACATAAACACTTCCTGTCTTCCATCCCATCTACTATTTGTTCATCCTTGTTTCTGTATGCGGTTACATGTAATCCAGGCATGTCTTGAACTTTCTAAGAAGCACAGAATGACCTCAAACTTCTTATACTCCTGCCTCTTTATTCCTTGCAAATGCTGGGGTTCCAGGTATTTGCTACCATACCTGGTTATATGAGGTGCAGGGCGTTATGCATAGTAGGTAAGCATTCTATGGACTAAGCCACGTTCCTGCCTCTATTATTTGTTCCTTTGGGGTTTGTCTGTTTAAAGTTAATGGATGTTTTGCCTTCATGTATGTAAGTGCACCATGTGCAGGCCTGGTCAGAAGTCAATGGAGGGTATGGGATTCATTGGAACTGGAGTTATTGTTGGGGGTGAGCTACCATGTGGGTTCTGGAACTCCAGTCCTCTGAAAGAAGCTCTTAACCACTGGGTTATTTCTCTAGTACCTTCCATTGGTTCTTGAGACTTTTGTTTCCTCCAACAATGCTACACCTCCTAATGTTTCCTAAACGCTTCCACTAACAAGGGACCAAGCATTCAGACATATGAGCCTATGGGGGGCAGTCTCATTCAAACCACCACAACAACCTCCCTCACCTTGCACCCTGTTTGACACAGAGTCTCTTGTTTTGCAGCTGCATATACCAGACTATGTGACCTACAGAGCATTCAGGGATTTTCCTGTCACTGCCTCCAACCTCATGGTAGGAGGTTGAATTACAAAGGCATGCTGCGATCCTCAGCTTTTACATGGGATACAAAAGCCTGAACTCCAAACCTCAAGCTTGCACAGCAAGAGATTTGCCAACTAATGCATCTTTCCAGTCCTTCGATCCATCCCCGGATATCATGTGGGCTTTAAGGATTTGAACTGAGGTCTTCTTGCAAGGACAACTTTACCCACTTTAGCCACCTTTCTAGCCCATTAATTATTTTTTTCGTTTTTTAGTTGATTCTATGTGTTTTTCACATCATGTATCTTGATTCCATTCATTCCCTGTTCCTTTGAATCCACCCTCCACCCCTGCACTTCCACAATAAAACAAAATTCAAGAAGAAAATAAAATGAGAAAAATAAAAAAGGAAGGAATTAAAAATCTCATCATGGAAGATGCAGTGGGTCTCAACAAGTCACGGCGTATTTCCCTTTGTCCATATGTCTCTACTTGCAAGTATTCATTGCAAAGAGTCCTTATCTGGTTTGAGGCTCCTGGTCTCCACCACACATTCGATGTTGGATCCCCACTAGGACTCTTCCTGAATAGCCCACTGCCACCCTGTGCTGTGGAGATCCTGCAGCTTTGGGTCTGCAGGTCAGGTCCCTTCATGTGCTCCAGCAGATCACAGATAGGGTGAATGTTGGGGACAGGCCAAATCTTAGCTCTGGTTCTGGCCCTGGGGCAACTGTAGGCTTGGTCCACTAGATGAGAAATGGGGACAAGTCTCCCATGGTCACGATTTCAAGGCTGTCTCACCTCCACCTGTGCTAACAGTGTTGACTCTGTTGTGCTGCCCTGGCAAGGTGCAGGACCTGCTCTCTTGAGTGTTGCAGTTGGTGGGAGTCAGGAATGGCTCTCCCACTCTTAGGACCACAGAGCCATCTCTCCCACCTGCCCCCAGCATTGATAGGTAAAGGGGGAAGGATGGCACTTCTCCCTTGCCCCTGTTGTCATAAGACAGATATCAATAATTCTTTTTAATTTATTCTATTACATGACTTTTGTCTCCTCCCTTAAGACATAATTCAAATGGGGTCTGCAGAGATGTCTCAGTGACTGCTCTTCCACAGGACCAGGATTAAATTCCTATTATGAACCTAGTGGCTTACAACTCTCTGTAATGTCAGTTTTGGGGATATGATGCAGTCTTCTGGTCTTCATGAATGCTACACGCATATGATACACACACACACACACACACAGAGAGAGAGAGAGAGAGAGAAAGAGAGAGAGAGAGAGAGAGAGAGAGAGAGAGAGAGAGGGGTTAATCCAAATGGGCCTTTAGTCACCTAAACAAGAAGAAAACAACCATCATAAAAGCTATTTCTTCTAAAGATTTTAAGAAAAAAAAAACATAAAGCCTATTTTAAAAGGTAGGTTGGGACAACAGTCCTTCTGCCCATTGTCCTTTCCCATCCCTTGAGAATGTTTTTTCCACAACAGTCTCTTTGACCACTGCCCACCCCCATGCCTCAAGAGTGTGCCCTATACAATGGTCCTTCTGGTCATTGTTCATTCTCATCCTCATGAAAGTGTTTTCTGCAGGGGTTCCAGTGTTCACTCTTACCCACTTAGCTCTAAAAAATACTCTACACCACACCTATGAACCTGTGTGTCCCATCTGAGATCACACAGCCAGGGCACACCTGTAGGTGCTTGGCAAAGAAACTTAGGGGAAACCAGAGCAAAATATCAGTACCAGAACATACACTAAACAATGAATGAATTAGCTAGAGTCCTTTATTGTTATTACTAAATCTGGCCACCCTCCTAAGGATGCATAGAACATGTTCCTAAGAAACTGGCCACAGGGAATCCATGCAAACACTACTAAATGAATCAGGTGAGAATTTGCTTGGGCCTGGTCTTCAATTGTGCTTCTTGGGTATAAGCCTGAGATACGGACGTGAATGCAAATTGGTGACTTATAAACTGACATGAGGGGAGGCAGGAAACGGAGCCAAGAGACTGCAGAACCAAACAAGCTATTGCCGTGGGTGGGTGAGAAGCAGTTAGAAAAGTGGCTCCCAAAGGACAGCATGCCGTGTATCATTCTTTGACTCACACTGTGGGATTTTCTCAGGGATTTGGACTCCCCTGCATTTCCAGCCAAGCATGTCTTGGAAACAGTTGAAGGCCCCTAACCCAGTCATGTATGTTGCAGTGAAGCTAGAAGAGATTCTGAGTACCAGGGGGACTCTGCAACCTGGAACTCTCTAGAGCATGAGCCTTGAATCAACTTATATCATCTAAGAGTCTCATAGAAGTCTAAAAACATGGAAAGGAAGAAGTGAATAAAACTTCAAAGACATGGGGCTGGAGAGTTGCCTCAGAAGTTAAAAGCACTGGCTGTTCTTCCTGAGCATCCAGGTTTGATCCCCCCACACACATACACCCACTTCATGCTCACAAGTATCTGAAACTTCAGGTCCAGGAGATGCAATGCTTTCTTCTGGCTTTCATGGGCACCAGGGAAACAAGTGGTGCACAGACCTATATGCAGAAAAAACCTAAATAATAATAAAATTAAATCTTTTTTATTTTTATTGAGCTCTACATTTTTCTCTACTCTTCCCTCTTCAACCCTCCCCCAAGGTCCCCACGCTCCCAATTTACTCAGAAGATCTTGTCTTTTTCTACTTCCCATGCAGATTAGATCTATGTAAGTCTCTCTTAGTGTCCTCATTGTTGTCTAAATTCTTTGGGGTTGTGATTTGTAGGCTGGTTTTCTTTGCTTTATGTTTAAAAACCACCTATGAGTGAGTACATATGATAATTGTCTTTCTGTGTCTGGGTTACCTCACTCAAAATAATGTTTTCTAGCTCCATCCATTTTCTTGCAAAATTCAAGATGTTGTTACTTTTTTTCTGCTGTTTAGTACTCCATTGTGTAAATGTACCACATTTTCCTTATCCATTCTTCAGTCGAGGGGCATTTAGGTTGTTTCCAGTTTCTGGCTATGACAAACAAAGCTGCTATGAACATAGTTAAGCACATGTCCTTGTGGTACAATTGAGCATCCTTTGGGTATATACCCAAAAGAGGTATTGCTCGGTCTTGAGGAAGGATGTTTCCTAATTTTCTGAGAAATTGCCACACTGACATCCAAAGGGGCTGTACAAGCTTGCACTCCCACCAGCAATGCAGAAGTGTTCCCTTTACCCCAAAACCTCTCCAGCATAAGTTGTCATCAGTGTTTTTGATCTTGGCCATTCTTACAGGTATAAGATGGAATCTCAGAGTGGTTTTGATTTGCATTTCTCTGATGACTAAGGATGTTGAATATTTCCTTAAGTGTCTTTCAGCCATTTTAGAATCCTCTGTGGAGAGTTCTCTGTTTGGGTCTGTACTCCATTTTTTTTATTGGATTATGTGTTCTTTTGTTGTCCAATTTCTTGAGTTCCTTGTATATTTTGGAGATCAGACCTCTGTCTGATGTGGGGTTAGTGAAGATCTTTTCCCATTCTGTAGGCTATCGTTTTGTCTTGTTGACCATGTCCTTTGCTTTACAAAAGCTTCTCGGTTTCAGGAGGTCCCATTTATTAATTGTTTCTCTCAGTGTCTGTGATGCTGGGATTATATTTAGGAAGTGGTCTCCTGTGCCAATGCATTCAAGTGTACTTCCCACTTTCTCTTCTATAAGGTTCAGTGTGGCTGGCTTCATGTTGAGGTATTTGATCCATTTGGACTTGAGTTTTGTGCATGGTGATAGATATGGGTCTATTTTCATTTTTCTATATGTTGATATCCAGTTATGCCTGCACCATTTGTTAAATATGTTTTCTTTTTTCTATTTTATAATTTTGCTTCTTTGTCAAAAATCAGGTGTTCGAAGGTGTGTGGATTAATATCCGGGTCTTCGATTTGGTTCCATTGGTCGTCCTGTCTGTTCTTATGCCAATACCAGACTGTTTTCAGTACTGTAGCTCTGTAGTAGAGTTTGAAATCACGAATTGTGATGCCTCCAGAAGTTCTTTTACTGCACAGGATTGTTTTAGCTATCCTGGGTTTTTTGCTTTTCCATATGAACTTGAGTACCGCTCTTTCGAGGTCTGTGAAGAATTTTGCTGGGATTTTGATGGGCATTGCATTGACTCTGTAGGTTGCTTTTGGTAAGATTGCCATTTTTACTTACATAATAATAAAAATAAATCTTAACAATGAAAAAGACTTTAAAGATAATGTGTTCCAATTTCTTTATTTCATATAACAGATGCATCTTATGGGTCAAGAGAATTTCTGGTCTAGACAAAGGCTCATCTATTGAAATCTAAGATTATACTTTTGCTACTGTCAGGTCACTAGGAAACAGTGATGATTAATATCATTGACAATTTTATTGGCTATGACATCAACTACTGGGAAGGCCTATAGGGTACGTCCTAGGATTAAATGAGGTGTCACGAGTGGGTGGCACTTTCTGACAATAGGCCAGATATAAGGAAATCCGAGGGAAAGGTTGTTGCTTTTTGCCTAGCTTCTTTCTCTCTCTGCTGGTGAGGACATTTACCTCATTGCTGCCATTGTTTCCATCCTTTGCTAACAACAGAACCCAGCTTCTTTGGGCTTCCAGCATGGACTGAAGCCTTATAGCTCTCCAGGAATGTTCAGGCCTATATCACCAAATTAGGACTGCTGAGGTTCCCAACGTTGTGATTGCTCACATTCAATCACACAGGCACTTTGCCTTACATGCGGAATGATAGAAAGACGGGTCTACAAAATGTGAACATTCTTTGTAAACCATGTGTGTTCAAGTCAGGGTTCTCCAGAGAAATAGAATTGACAGAATGAAAATATATCACAGAGGGAATTTATTAGGGTGACTTACATGACTCTGAGTGTGAAGTGCAACAGTGGAGTCCAACTATATCCTGGAGGAATGTCACTTGGGTATGAACTAACAATGAGTTAAAGTGACACCGAATTTATCCATAGGAACCTCTTTGACTGTGGACAGAAAATCCAGACTCCTGCTTGCATCTGAGATGGTCAGAGCAGTATGTGTATTTGAAACCCAGCGTCAGCCTCATTGCCTCTCTCTCTCTCTCTCTCTCTCTCTCTCTCTCTCTCTCTCTCTCTCTCTCTCTCTCTGACTCCTCCTGTGGATCAAAATGTGAGCTCTCAGCTCTTCCTGCTCCACCATCATGGACTCTAACCCTTTGAAACCATAAACCCAATTAAATGCATTCTTTTGTAAGGTGCCTTGGTCATAGTGTCTTGTCACAGCAATAGAAAAGTCACTAAGACACCTGGGTACCTGACTTAGAGCTATTTAACCCCACATCAGATTTTAATATATTTTACCTCTTTTCATGCAGTTCCTGAACAACCCTTGACTATATGACTTGAGGGGAATAATCATAATCTGTGACCAGTGATACAAGGTTGGTCAATAGTAATATGGAAGAAAATGGCAAGTATCGAAAAAAATAGCCGATACAAATTTTATAAACTGAACAAAAGTTTTGCAGATCTAATCATTTTTGAAAGGTATTCATGAGGACCAATCAACACCATATTATTGATTGTCACTTAATAGAGATTTTCTACCACAAGCTAGTTTTTCTCCGGATATTAACAAATATTTTTCTTATCTGGCCGATAAACGACCTCCCAGCAAGTCAACAAAATGCATTTGGGACTTTACGGGCATATTAACATTACTTTTCACTCAATATCCCTGCCCACACATAAAACACTAAGTTGTGAGAGAAGCCATTTATTAGAGACTTCAGAGCTGCTTTACAATTAGCAAGGCCCTGTGAGAACTACAGGCAGAATAAGCAGTACAAGGAGCCAATCACGCCAAGCACTTAAATACCAAACCACAGAAATACAGTCAATCTGGAATGCCTTGTGTCTTTGAGATTTATGTGCTAAAATCTTTAGGTCAATTTAATTAGAACAAAATTTCTCCAAATCATGTTTTCTGAAAAGGGAATATAACCTAATGCTTGTATCATCTTGAATTTGATTATGGATTCAGTGTCACAGACTCTAGAACAGTGGTTCTCACCCTTCCTAAAGCTGCAACCCTTTTATACAGTTTCCCATGTTGTGGTGACCCCCAACCATAAAATTACGCTCATTGCTACTTCATAACTATAATTTTGCTGTTGTTATGAATCATAATGCAAATATCTCATATGTGAGATATATGACATGTGACCCCTGTGGAAGGGTTGTTTGATCCACAATTGGGTTGTGACCCACAGGTTAAGAACCACTGGTCTATCAATCCACACATCTTCGAACACCTGATATTTGATAAAGAAGCAAAAAATATCAAATGGAAAAAAGAAAGCATATTCAACAAGTGGTGCTGGCATAACTGGATATCAACATGTAGACAAATGAAAGTAGACCCCTATCTATCACCATGTACAAAACTCAAGTCCAAATGGATCAAAGACCTCAACATAAAGCCAGCC
>PVIU01031249.1:0-15076 GCA_004026605.1 Ondatra zibethicus
CTATTGGAAGTCCAAGGCCCACCCCCATCCCTCCTGGCCTAGGAAGGAGTGCATTCAAAAAGACTCGGTTCTCAAAAAGTGAATACATGCAGAAGAGATAGGTCCTGGTGTCATTGTTTGTGGGTTCTCCATCTGCCAACTTTCGCCGCCACATTCAGAGAGTCCTTAAAAAGAGCCAAATATTTGGCAATGCCCTTGACTAACAAGATGAAAAAATTCTTGATGCGAATACTAGGTATTACTTTATATTCAATGATACTTTACAAATACCATACTACACGATCAAGATACCTTCAGTATGCACAAAAGAATCAACCTTTATACACAATTTGACATGAAAAATAGCATACAAGCAACAATGAAGGAGGAGAGTCAGCCATGAAAAAGAATGAAATGCCATTGACAGACAAAGACAAAACATGGAACTAGAGAAAATTTTGCTACAGTCATGCCAATTATTATTTTTAATTACTTAGGTCATATCCAGAGGGAGGAAAGAATTTTTGTATAATGAATAACATTGGTACATTCAATCTGTGCAGAAGTGAATCAAAGCTGATGAAAATGACCAAAGTGCAGTAAGGCAGACTGAGAAAGTCATGATCAAAATCCTCATTGTGTACATAAATGCCTCCAAAATTAAAAAAAAAATCAAGAAAAAAGCTAAAAATAACAAAACAGTGAGTATGAAAAATGGGAAATCTGTCAATGAAGAATAGAAACTACAACCAAATTTTAAAACAAAACAATTATTATAAAAACAAAAATCGACAATTTCCAAACCCCAAAAGCCATAACTGAAAACCTGAAACAAATATGTTGTGTTGAGGTCTAACAAGTTTGGAAAGTCAAAATCTATCAACAACAGAGTTCAACTGTTTGCCCACCAACCAATTCTTTCTCCACATGATGAGAACAAAACCCGGCCTCAGGCTGTGCCTTATGTAGACTCGTGTACAGCATACCTCACTAACATGCCTTGTCACACACAATGGACCAATCAAGGCACAGCAAAACTCACAATGCTTTTTTTTTCTTTTTTTCTCTTACTTTCTGTCCCCTAAATTCTTCTCTTGGCTGTGATCAAATAGGTAAAAATTGAATTACTTTAAAATTTATTTAACTTCACATTTGCAGGGCATAAGGCAATAAAATGGGGGTAACTTGTGAATATCGGGAGTGTGATGCATAACATGAAATTCACAACCACCATTATTCCCAAAACTCAAAATTTCTTGCTAGGTCTTATCAGAAAGGGTGTACAGAATAACATCTGGGCTTTGCTCTTGAGCACTCTGCTTCCACCAAAGGCACATCAGTCCTTCCTTGAAGTAGTCTCTGCCACCTGGATTTTGCTACCTCATCACTGAGTACTTGATCTACACAGACTCAAGTCAAGGTACTTATTCTGCTTCTATTCCCTTGATATGTGTCTCCTAAACAGAAGTCCCTCTCGTCCTTTTGGGGATGCTGGCTCTCCAATCACCATGGCATTCTAATGACTGCAGAATTTCTCCTCCTCTTCTTCTTCTTCTTCTGAGTTTCTTTTCTGGACCTTTCTATTTGTTGTTGTAATCTCTTATTTGGATTTGCATCACTTTCCTTATGTGTGGAAATTTCCTTCTGCGATCTTTTTTATTGAACATAATTTCTGTCCTTTTGGCATTAATTTTTTCTTACTCTTCTACACTTGCCAGTTGTAGAATTGATTCAAAGAACTCACATGCTCCATTTATACTTCAAAAATGATTTATCACTGACATTATTTGAATGATTGAGTTCTTCTATTTTGTCTTCTACCTCTGATATTCTGTTTTATACACAATCCATTCCCTTGGTGCGATTTCACTCTGATAATTTATTTAAGCTTTATTGAAATTTTCATTTCTAGCATTGTTTGGGGTTTTTTCTTTAGTATTTATATCCCATTGTTAAATTCTATTTTCATAAATTTTATTTAACTCTTTGTGTTCTTAATTAATTCTGGAGATTATTTTACCAACTTAAACGCACTCTTGAGTTTATTTTGAGATCTTTGAGGTACCTGAATGCTTTTATAACTATCCTTTTAAATATTTTTACTGTTGGACATTACTATGGAATCGGACATTATGGGGCAGAGGCTTATTTTCTTAAATTTTCATGTGGTGTAGGAGGTCCTTTTGTATTTTTGTTGCTTTTATTGGTTAAATAAAGAGACTGTCTTGGCCTTTTGATATGGTAGGACTTAGATAGGAGGGGAAAAGAGAACAGAATGCTGGGAAGAAGACAGAGAGAGCCGCAGCCATGAAGCTGCAAGGTCAGACAAGCTAAATCTTTCCCAGTAAGCACAACCTTGTGGTAAACACAGATTAACAAAAATGGGTTAAATCAAGATATGAGAGTTAGGCAATAAGAGGCTAAAACTAGTGGGCCAGATAGTAGTTTAAATAAATACAGTTTCTGTGTAATTATTCCAGGGCTTAAGCCGGGCGGCGGGACAAAAGGCAGGCCCACTCTTCCTCACTACATTCATGTTACTTCTGGTTTTGTGAAAGGCCTTGCTTATCTTGACCTAATTTGTTTGCAAAATTCTGCAATATTCCTTAAAAATAGAAGCTGCTGCATTGCTTACTAGAGCACATTTTATATGATTTCCATATTGTTTCTAAGAACTTCTGCTAGGAATTTTCTCATTCATTTTGGTTTAGAAAAGGTCTTATTATTGTGCTATATTTTGTATTGAAATGTACATACAAATGTCCATTTTCAAAGTCATTAACTTTTAATTGCATATGAATTTATTTGCCACATATTTATTACCAAAATAGGTAATTTTTAAGTATTATACTAATATGTATGTCATTGAAAATTTTTATCAAAATGAAATCACAATTTTCGATGTATTATATAACCTAAATAGACATTTTTGGTCATTGAACTACATAAAGCATTTTGTATGTGACAGTTTGTATAAGATGAATCAAATAGTTGTTATCTGTCCTCAGTTACTAAGAGTTATGATAAAGTGCTAATTCCAACAAATAGAGCCTAGAGAAAATTTGATGTTAGCTTATGTTTTCATTAGACTCTATCAAAGGTCATTTTAAGACTATGCTAATCTATTAAAAAAAGAATATGTTAAATTTTGTCAGGGATCTTAAATAAAGTCGGGTCTTAACATGTAATGATACACACACATATTTTACCACTCAAAATTTGAGGCAAGAGAATTTTTTTTTACCTTAGCCTGGGCTATCTGGTGAAACCTTTTCAAAAATCGAGCAAACTTAGGCAATGACAGTAAGAAGAAGCTGGCTTTATATACACACCATGTAACACTATTAAGAGCTTGTAAATCCTAGGTGCCATTGTGGGTACCAAGGATTCAAGTTCAGATATCATGGCTGTTTGGCTAGTACCTTTCTGATAGAGCCACACCTTAACTTTCTTTTTATTTTTCACAAGAGTCTATGCATACAATTCATACAGTTTTCAAAAATCATAAAGTCATGTTATTTATAATAACAGGAACAGAACTTGGAAACATTGTAAATCAGTTTGTTAGCATATCACATTACAATGAAAAAAATCATTAAGAATCAGGAAAGTATTTTTGAAAAAATGCATGTTATTCTCACTACTGTGTAAATTTAGGTGAAGAAGGATTAAGAAGAATTTAGTAAAGATACAGATTGGGAAAAAACAAAAGATAAATAGATGAAGAGATATAGAGATAGATGAACTGAGGTGATAGAGAGATGATAAATACATATAATTAATTATAATACTGTTGATGATTAAAATGTTTTACTGATCACATCTCTCAGTTTAACAGTTTTAATGGCTTACTATGAGAAGCATTATTTGATTTCTAATGTAAAATATGTTTGGAAAAATCTAACACTGTGGCTAAAGAGGACTTGACATTATCATATCAAATAATGAATGGTCCCAAAATCCATAGGTGACCATCTACTTTGCAATACAAAATAAGTGTCTATACTAGTAATGAGATCAAAGATACTAGATTTTAACTATGATCTGACTATTTCTCCAAATATAAACTCTTGCTTTGGAGTCAAAGAGGATGCCAGGACAGGAAAGAGCATTGTATGACTTTTATAAGCCACAGTACTCTTATATAAGGAATTCCCTAATAATCTTTTGCTCTCTGTTGAAGGTAGTACTGATAAATGCTGAGAAAATTGGGGCTTTGGAAGAATCCTAATCTATGAGTTCCATATCAATATATATATATATGTATACATATACATAAATTAATTAATAGTAAAAAGTAAGGAAAGCAGAGGTAAAAAAAGACATGCATCAAATATTTGATGATGACGAAAGAGTGTTAAATACTTGTTCTTTTATGTTTGCTTGGGGATTCAAAACTATGACAAACTTTTCTATTTTAATATATGAAGAAGACCAATGAGTAAATTTTAAGACATCAAAATAAACAATATTTGTCTTCTATATGCTATTATGTAGTAGATATCTGTTCTGTACATATGTGAGTGTGACTTGGCAATATTGACATGTATGTTTCTGATAAATTAAATTTTGAATAGGTTATAGGTAGCTACAGGAGATGACTGTGAAAGAATGTCTATTGTCCTCCCATATTTCCTTTTCTACTAATGATGATTCTTCTGTTTTTAACAGAGTACCAGCAGAGACTGCATTAAATCTTCCCCTTTAGCTACCAGACAAGTCACAATTTTCAGGCATGTGCCTTCCAGGTATCATTATGTCTCACTCCTGATTCTGGTTCTCAGGTGTTTCCAAAAAACATTAGTTTTCCCCAGTTATAAAAGGAATTCTTATTCTTGCTGTGGAACACACTTCTAAGAAAAACAGACATAAAATTGATCTGGAAGAAATAAGATCCCGTACATACACACAAAGCAGTGATATATGTTGTTGACAGATCCCTGAAAGGATGCAGCAATGAGTAACTGAGAATCAAACCCATTCATTCATGAAGATGGAATTATAAAGGGGGTCAGACAGACAAAAATGTTATTTTTATTCAGTTAAAGATTTATCTTTACTATTTTAAATTTTGTGAACATTTGCATGTCTCTGTGAGGGTATTTACAAGTGAATGCATCGCTCATAGAGCTGGGGTAGATCTCCTATCCCTTAGAGCAAGAGTTTAAGGAGACCGTGAAGAACCACAACACAAGTGCTTAGTGCTGAGTCTGACTAAATGCAGATCCTGAGCAAAAACAGTATATGCCCTTTGCTGCTGAGCCATCTCTCTAGCCCTAGGTCAACATTTTTAATTGACAGAAAACATTTTGGCATTCTATACAGAGGCTGTTTGATATGAAGGAGAAAACATAGAACAAGTAGTGTTGTTCTAGGGAAGGGATAGGATGTGTTTTATAAGTATGACAAAATAAATTCATTCAGTAAGTTATATCTGAAGAAAGAAGTGAAGAAAATTAAGACAGGAACCATTTAAATATCTGGGAAAGAAGAAGTTTTGGAATCAGAAAAAAGTTGCAAAGCATGATGGCAGAAGGCATAAGGATATTGAAGTGACTATATCATTTTGTGCCAGCATAGGAAGAAAGACATATGAAAGCAAAAAGGTGTCACATGTGGCACGAAAGAACTATGGTGTCAAAATAAGGGTGTGATGATTTACCAAACTGTTTGGGGCCGATGATTGCATTCCTATTCTCTGTGGATGCTACTCTCCAAGTCAAATTATAATCACAGCCTTACTTACTGAATCACTTCATGAAAGGTAAACCGTCTATGGCAATCTTGTTGATGTTTTCTGCTGGCAACTGGAGATAATTTGCCTCTGTGAAAACAGCGTTGAAATACTACAGTATCTTCAGACAAGTCTCCTTGTCTAGTCATAGAAACCTCTTATCCTTCTTAACACAGTCCAGTAAAATTTGACCTTTCCTTTTACCTGATAGTATTATATGAAGTTGTGCAAAGAAACATTATACTTAGCATTTTAATTTGAATTTCAGTGTCTCTGAAATCACTTAGCTTACCTATTGAACATAGTTCAGTGATTTTTTTTTAAGAAAAGTATAATGATTAACTATAAAGTGTGTACAAAGCCCTGGGATACTTGTTTTCAACATGCAATTTTGGTTTATTGTAACAGTAAGTTATTGTAACACTAATATACAACCCTTGTTTACAAATACATTATATAATGTGCCTGTATTAAGTACTGTTGTTATCAAAAGTGCAGGCATGCCATTTCCTGTTTTGTGGCTACTTCTTTTTCTCTCATTTATTTTGGGAGAAGTGAAATGTTTCTGTTTGTCCTAAGAAATACAGCAACAAATCTAAGAACCATCTGCATTTCACTGGGCAAATCCAACCCCATGAGTGAGCCCAACCAAACTGGGATGACGAGAATCAGTTGGAACAGTGAGGCCAGTGTCTGTAGTGTGATATGCCTTGCTAACTCCGATACCAGAGTGAAGACATTTTAAAGCACCCTGTAGTTCATACTAGCCATATAATGGGAGTTTAATTAAATTAGTCTGTGTCAGAAAGCTCTGTATTCTAGTCACATGGAGAGAAACACTGTTCTGTCACATGGCAAAGGTTCCATGCAGTAAAAAAAAAGTACATTCTTGATTTCTAAATAGTCTCACTTGTTGGTTTGTTCTCATTTTCACCTAAATTTACATAAACAGGTACAGAAGTCAAGTCATTGTATTTAATGGGTTTTGCATTTTGTTTTTGGCAATGGTGAGATTTGAACACAAATTTCACACATGTTAAACAACCTCTCTATCACACAGCTTCCTCTCAGGCTGTAAGCCTCGACTTTGAATACATATTCTTGCTTTGTCTCATGAGAACAGCACATTAGAAACAGAATACACTTACCAGTGGTACATTTTAAAGCCATGTGTTCAAACAGAAAGAACTTGATTTAAATCCACTTTTGTTCTTAAATGATAAAGAAACTTTGTCTAGTGACACTTTGCTTTTTCTATCAGTTAGTGTTATTAATGAGACTCACTTGAGTAGGCTTGATGATCTTTAAGGTAATGCCCTTTCAAGACCAGGCCTAGTACATCAGTAGGTGTCCAACAACAGTTTCTATTAGCAAATGTCCAGTACACCTGTGTGTAATGAGCAAAGAGATTGCCCTAACCATTTCACAATGATTCTTCATGTCCTTTGGATCAGCCAGACACAAGGAGCCTGAAGCACAACCTTGCCTTCATTTTGCTATGCTTATGTTGTTTCCTAGATGCTCTGTGTCTTCCCATCATAAAGTATTGTCTCTCTGACAACATGCTTCTGAACTGATATTGACGTTTTATCCTTACCGCTAGTTGAGCATAGAAGTGGCCTAATGGATATTTACAGTTCAGACTTTGAAAACCCCAGGTATTTAGCCAAACTTAGAAATCTCAGATAGTCTATTAGTGAACTCAACAAGAACAAATTCAAAAACTTTTAAACACTTTCTTAATTCCTACAGGAATTTAAGAACATTTAAAAACATGAATTATTATTCATGGGGACAACTCAATATAATATGTTACTGTTTTGCTACTGTTCTCAGGAATAACTCCTTATACTACAAACAAATCCTTTAAGTAGATTAAGCCTCCTCTTGTTTCCTCACTCACATTCATAGTCTTAGGTATCATAAACTTAAGTACTTTTAACCTTGAAAGTTATTTTCCATTGCTACAAGATGTCATGTTGTCATTATTGGCATACGGTATTAATTTGTGGGATGGTGGTTAGCACAATGAATGAACTTTGCGTCTATCATTAGTCAGGCTTGCTTTTGTCCTGTCTCTTCTATTTAGTTGCTAGGTGTGGCTTAAGTATAGACGAATACTTCTCAGATCTCTGTCTGCAGAACGGAGCTGTGTTGATGGCACGAATCACTAGATATGAGACTATAGCAACCTGTTTATCAGAACACACTCTGACATAGATGCAAATGATCGTTTTCAAATCCTTGTCTACATAGAAAATAGTTATATTTAATTTTGTATTACTAACTTTATGCAAATATGTCTAACTCATAGTATTTAAGACTTACTGTCAAGGGAAAGCTGATAAAGATTATTTTAATTATGCTCTTTCATAAAACAAGAACTTAGTACAGTTAAGATGACAGATATTTCCTGTTTTAACTATTACAAAGCACTGATCCATTATCTTTGTCTTTTTTCTATCCATGTTAATTAGCATAAAATAATTTTCAATACATGCAGATTAATTAGACTTTAATATGCTTAAAGGTAAGTGCTCCTAGCAATAGAGGTAGCAAGTAGATTGATGAACCATTCTTCTATTTACTCTATGAAGAGATAATGCCTCAGACTTAGTGTTAAGTGTTATAACTAGACAGGTTCTTTTACCCCTTTGCGCATGAAAAGTATCCCATGACTACAGAATTGCGTAATAACTCCTGAGCCAATATATTACCTTATACAGACCTAATAGAGTGATATTTGTAAAAAGAATCAGATAGGATAGGAAGATTGTATCACAGAGGTACCTGTCTGCTCATAACAACAGTATCTTATTTTTCTATCACTCTTTGACTTTGTAAGCAGAAAAGGAAGGATTGAAACAACTACCTCACTGCAATGCAGTTTGGCCATAGCATAGCTGACTTTGGTCTCGCCCAGAAGTCCCCAACACACTTTTCATCCTGTAGCTTCTTTCCATTGCCACAGGGAAGACGGCAAATGAAAATTGATCCATCCTTTCTGTCAAGTCACCTTCAAGGATAAAAAACAGGAATAGACTTTGCTTTCAGCCCCTCCTGGGAGGATTGTTATCTTTTCCAACTGAACTAGAAAAGAAGAAAACAACAATAGTGAGAAAACTCTGTAATGATTTTATAACAACTTATATAGAATTGAAGTCGGTTTCAGATGCATGGATCTCATTACTAAGGATAAATTCAGGAAGGAGAAGTACAAATTTGAAATCAGTATTAATGTAAATTTTATTATTGCACTAATATGTTACAACAAAGGTTATATTTCTAATTTAAAGTGTTTGGCCCTGAAGCCATATATGCATACCACACTAAATAGCTAAGAAAGATGCATAGATACATAGGCATATACAAATACATTCTTTGAACCATGAGGTACTCTGAACATGACCCTTCCACATGGAATCAGAAAGAGGTGAAGTGCAACCTGAGAGGAGCAGGCCTAAATATATACAACCATAACCAAAAATAGGCCATTAATTTGTGATTGTGTGAGAAGGATCAAGGGACTGGAAGGAAGGTAGACAGGGAAGGGAGAAGTGACAGAAATTACATTTTAGCATTTAACTTTTAATACAAATAGAAAATAAGAGTAAAAAAATAAACTAAAACGGTCATATTCAATGGCCAAGATACTTTCCTGCAGTGCTCAGATTTAATAGTAATCAGTTACTCAACTGTTCTCTCATCTTTTCTCTATGGAACTTTTAAAAAACTTTAAAATCAATGTGTGCTTTAACTTGAGGCCCACACTATGCCCATGCCCTAGACTTTGATAGTCTGGAAATGGAGAGTGGATTGCCCAGAGAACTAGAGTAGAACCAAACACAACTGAAAAAAATGATGAAATTATTTCTAAATATATTCTGTTATCTTTAAAGAATGGTTTCTTATATAGTTGATATCACAGAGGCTTCCTCTGGCAGCAGATGGAGGCAGAGAACCACAATCAAACATTATATGGAGAATGAGACGACATGGGAGATACTCCATCATTCTTTCCAATCAGAGCTCAAGGAATCTCACCTTAGAGTAAAAGAAGATTGAAGAGTCAGAGGGGATGGAGGACACCAGAAGAACAACCCCACCAAACCCTATGCAGGACTCACAGCGAATGAAAAGGCAAATATAGAGCCTGCAGATATTCTGTGCCAGATTTCTATGGCTTTAAGCTTGGTATTTTTGCAGGACTCTTTACTGTGAGAGCAAATGCTTCTCTGACTCTTTTGCTTGCTCTTGGCACTCTTTTCCTTATATTGGGTTGCCTTATCCAGAGTCGATATGATGGCTTTTGCCTTGTCTTATTGAATCTTACTTTGTAATGTTTGGCTATTGTGTCTTGGACGTCTGGCATTTTCTGAAGAGAAAACACAGGGAGAGGGCAGGTTTGTCTGGGGAAGTGGGAAGTAGGAGTAACGTGGGAGGAGTGTCGGGAAGGGAAACTGGGTCAGGATGAATTGAATGAGAGAAGAATCTATTTTCAATAAAAATAATAAAGTTAAAAATCAAAATCATCAGATGATCTTTTCTATTTTCCCTTTCCAGGTGGATCTATGTATATTTTTCTTAGGGTTCACCTTATTACTTTGCTTCTTTAGGATCATGAACTTTTATAGTCTCAATATTCTTTGCTTTACAACTAGTATCCACTTGTGAGTGAGTATATACCATGTTCATCTTTCTGGGTCTAGATTACCTCACTTAGGATGTTTTTTTTTTTCCTAGTTCCATCAATTTCCATGCAAATTTCAAGATATCATTGCTTTTTACCGCTGAGTAGCACTCTAATGTGTAGATGTGGCACATTTTCTTTTTCCATTCTTCAATTGGGGGACAGCTAGGTAGCTTCCTGTTCTGACTATTCCAAATAGTGCTGCTATGAACATAGTTGAACAAATGTCCTTGTAGTATGATTAAGTATCTTTTGGGTATATACCCAAGAACAGTATTCCTGGTTTGGGAGCATTGGAGTCAGGGGAGAAGGGATGGGGGAAGAGAAGGGTAGAAGAGAAGGTGGAGGAAAACGTGAGGGAACGGGCTAGTTGAGATGGAGAAAGGGCAGAGATGAGCACAAGGCAAGAGATATTTTAATTGAGGGAGCCATTGTGGGACTAGCAAGAAACCTGGCACTAGAGAAATTCCCAGGAATCCACAAGGATGACCCCAGCTAAGATCCTACGCAATAGAGGAGAGGATCCTTGAACTGGGCTTGTGCTATATTCAGACTGATGAATATTGTAAATATCACCATAGAACCTTCATCCAGCAACTGATGGAAACAAAAGCAGATACCTGCATCAGAGCCCTGGACTGAGCTCCCAAAGTCCAGTTGAAGAGGGGGAGGAGTGAGAATATGAGCAAATAGGTAAAGATTATAATGCAGACACCCACTGAAACAGTTACCAGAACTAATGGGAGCTCACCAACTCTAGCTGGACAAGAAAGGAACCATAATAGGTCCAAAATAGTCCCACTGAATGTGGGTGACAGCTGTATGGCTGAGGCAGGCTGCGGTGCCATTGACAGTGGCCCCAGAATTTATCCCTACTGCTTATACTGGCTTTTTGGGAACCTATTCTTTTTGAATGGATAATATACTCAGCCTAGACATAGTAGGGAGGGCCTTGGACCTTCCCCAAAGCAATGTTCCTTACCCTCTCTGAGGAGTAGATGGGGGTGGGGTGGAGGATAAATGGAGGGAATGGGAGGAGGGGAGAGAGTGGGAACTGGGATTGGCATGTAAAATGGAAAAGATAGTTTGTTTTCTTTTTTAAAAATCAAAAAAAATTATGAAAGAAAAGAAGAAAAATCAAAATCGTTACATTTTAGGCACTTTCCGTTTCATGTGTAGTATTCCATAGACTTAGTGCTGGAAGTGTATTATCAATACAAGTTTATATGGTGTAGTTTTCATATCTGTAGCTGTTTCCATAGACTTACATTGGAAAACATCTGAGGATATTTAGGTTGATGCCGGATCAAGTTCATCCAAGCATTTATTACAAGAAGAAAATAATTATGGAGTGCCTGTGCCAAGAGGTGTGGGACAAGATACACCTAGAATTTTATTGTCATCTTCAAGAGATTTATGTTGTAGCTGAAATGTGATATTTTATGTAGAACATATCTTTCTGTGGGAAAACAATGATTCTCTGGAGCCTAGGACAACAGAGAATGACCATTTAGAGGGGACATCCTATGATAACGGAGATTTCTTCTAGTGTCTCTTGACTGATAGTGACATTTGAAAGAATTAAGAATGGAGCTAAGTCATGGTCTATAATTCCCAAAAGATGTTTTACTTAAACCCCTGTGTAAATCCATTAGAGCAGGAAGTATTGCTTCAATAATTCCTAAATTGAAGGGTTTTGTATGAAATTATACATGGAGTTGTAGGTACTTTGAAACTGATGCTTTCACATGTAATCATTGAGAAGTCAACTGTAATTTTAGATGAACAAGCATGAATTGCTTTGTTGATACTTACATTGTATATGTAAGTACCTTAGATAAGGTATTTTTTTCTGAAATCACATGTTATTATCATAATTAACTCTTTGTTTATTTTAAGAATTGAATTAGACAATGAAAGTTAATCAATTAACACATTTTATCACAGATTAATATTATAATATTTCCATGTAATGAAGTCTCACCTTTATGGAGAAAAGGTTGTGTAAATTTTATATTAACTATATATAAGTCCTATAATATATAAGCAGTATTGAAAATAATGACTATGATCATATTGCCTGTGATAATCTCTAATAACATTTTCTCAGCAGTCCATAAACCACATTGTTTTTTATGAACTAAAAGTATCAAGTAAAACATTTCTTTAGCATACATGCCTTTTGTGTACATGTGCATATATATATATTTATATATACACAATATCATGAGAACAAGAGTTCAAATTCTTTTTATATGATTCTAGTTGATTTTTTTCAGTATCTTTTTGTTTTAACATTAATGGAAGTGATTATCTTCACTCCTCACTTACTGACCTTTTCTTTTCTTCAACGTAGTGTATCTCATTGTCATTCACCTAAAATGGATAGGGTCCTGGTTCATTCTTTTTAATAGCTTGTAAGTGTTCCAAATAAATTTTGAAAAACCACACTTACTTAATGAGAGTGTGAGCAGGCCAGATTTCATATATTGTATTAAATGAAGTCATTTTTTAAAAGTCTTGACTAATTCACCTAGGAAAACGTGTCAAGTCGTTATTCTAATTTACAGTTTCCCAGATCACTACCAGGATAAATCACCTTTGCATAGGGCTGTTTGCACTTGTGTTTCTTGGCACCTTGTCTGCTCATGGCGTTTGCACATAATGTTTTTATTTTCCTGTTCTCCTTTTCCTTTTTAATTTACATAAATCATTTTAAATTATGAATAAAATCACTTAGGTTCTGACAAACTGTAAATTAATTCTACAATTTCAGAAGCTTTAATTTAAACAACTAGTAAATTATGAGATTATTGTATTTTATTTTTCCATTTTCTTCATGGTTCTGAAAATATTTTTTTATATTTTCAGATAGTAAATTTTGTAGTTAATAATTGTGATGTTATCTCACAATGGATGTTATTATGACCTATAAAAGAGATAAGCCTAAAAAACTATTTTAAATTATTTTCAAAAATTAAAATTTTTCCTGAGAAGTTTTACTTTTTTAATTCTTTCATATTTTCATTGTATAAACATGAAGAAAAAGTAAAGAAACTCCTCTCAACAGAATAGAAATGCCTACTTAACTATGTCTTTTGTCTGGGAGTGTCTGTGTAGGTGTGAGGAATGTGGTACATAAGTATTTGCATATATTCAAGCAAAAGCATAACTTATATGGTTTTATTTTTATTATTAAATCATGTGTACTTTGTTCAGTGTATTTATGTATGTATAAATGGCATATATTTTACCATTTTTCTTTATTAGTATATGTTGGGTTAGTTTATGTTAGCACATGTTGGTTACTGACATTGAAAATAGTTGTTTTTCCAAATTTAAATTTAAAGTAGCTTGTGAAATTTTTGAGAGAAACATACTCAACATTTTGAAAATTTTACTCTAATTTCCGGTTAGCTTGCATGCACCATCAGAATATTTTTCAGGATAAGGAGTGAGTGGAATCCATTAAATGGCTTGTTTTCCCTACTAAATACAGTTGAGAATTATCTTCTTTCTTCAGAAATCCATCTGTCTTAGTTGCTTTTTTATTGTCATGATAAAGTGCCATGACTAAGGCAATTAATAAAAGAAAACACTTATTTTGTGGCTCACAGTTGCAGTGCTTAAAATATCTGACCACCGTGGTGAAGCACGTAGTGGCAGGCAGGCATGGATTTGGAAAAGTAGCTCAAGCTTAAGTCTTTATGCACAGGTAGGAAGCAGAGAGAGATAACTAGCAATATCATCAGCTTTAAAACTCCAAGTCTGCCTCCAGTGATATACTTCCTCCATCAATGCTACACCTCCTAATCACTTCAAAGCAGTTTCAACAAATGGGTACCAAGCATTCAAATATATGAGCCCCAGAGGGCCTCTCATTGAAAACACCACACCATCCATGAGGCAAAAAGTCTTAAAATGTGGGTCCTCTGTTCTCCTGGGATGGAGGCGGAAGAGGGGACGCCGCTGTGGCGGCTGCAGAAGCTGCCTCCGGAGCGGGGCGCCCCGCTTCTTCACAAAATCATTGATGGCATGTGTGGCCGAGCTTATCCCGCCCACCAGGATTATCACAGTGTTGGGGGGGGTCTGCCGAATGGAAGCAAGTTCTGGAAGATGTTACCACATTTTTCAAAGCTGTAGTTGGCAAAAACTTCTCAGATGAAGAGACACTCCAGCAGTTGAGCCAACTGAATTCATGTCATCAAGAAGCTGTTACGAAATGCTTGAAGAGTAGGAAAAGTGAGATCAAGCAGGTCCTGTTAGGAGGAATAGTTGGTATTTCTTGTGCGCAGCTACAGGATTTTGATTGGCAGTTAAAGCTCGCGCTCTCTAGTGACAAGATCGCCACTTTACAGATGCCACTTTTAACCCTTCATCTGGATGTGAAGGAGAACGGCGAAGTGAAACCATACTCTGTTGAAATGAGTAAAGAGGAGCTACAGAATCTAATCAGTTCCTTGGAGGCAGCCAATAAGGTGGTCCTGCAGTTAAAATAACTGGAAATGGTGAATTTCAACTCTCATATTTCACTGCTGCACCGTGCAAACGAATGCTGTGTTCAGAGGGTGGATGCTACAGCAGGCTGAGCAGGAAGCAATGCTGAGATTACAGAGATGAAAATCTGTCAGCAGCCCTAAAGCACAGGAAATTGTATGGCTGATAGGGAATGC
>PVIU01031250.1:0-15075 GCA_004026605.1 Ondatra zibethicus
TTTTCTGCTCTTGTGCAGGAGACTTCAGTAAATACATCAACATTCCATGGCAGAATTTGGAGCAGGCTCTGGATATCCAGACACCAGTGAAGGAAAACATTAGATTATAAGAAGGTTTTTGGCTTAAGGAAATGGATGAAGGAGATAAGATGAAAGGCACAAAGCACTTCTGATAAATGCACGAACAGCCGAGGCAGCTACAGCAGATCTCCGCTTTCTTGAGGATTGCCTGTGATTAAATCGAAGTACAGCAAAATCCAAACTCCATCAGAGCAAGGGATTTCATGTTGGGTCTTGCATTCAGACGCCTTACTGCATACAGATCAGGAAATTATTAAAACCGAACATTCCAAGCATCGTGAGTGTTTCCAGAGATAGCTGAGTCATTTTGTAAGAATAGTTTGCTCTTATTGCTAAGAGTGAATATTGCAAAGAAGAAATACAAGTCAGAAACCCCACATCAGGGTTGGCATACAGGATGAGAAACTTACCTATTCCCTGAGTGAGGCCCTACTTGAGATATGTGGTCCTTGTCTGAAGGAGGCTCAAAACTATCAAAGCGTTTAAGGGACAAATGACAAAGCCAGATGGACAGTGAGTCTTTGCTCATCAGTCTTCTAGCACAGAGGGATGACTGCCCATGGAATGAGAATGCATGCGCACATAGCTCCTATGAGGGGTATGAAAGGAGCCCAGAAAATGCTTCATTGAGACTATCGAGAGACTTGCCTAAATATCTCATTGTCCCAGATCTGCTTCTAGAAAATCGCACATGACCCCTCATATGTTCTCATTGCCACATTCTACTCACGTACACTCTCTGTGGCAAGAGCCATTTCTCAGCCCAAGGGATGTGAGCCTTCCAGACAAGTGTGTGCTGCGAGTCCTACACCAAAATATGCACTGCTAGCCTCCCGGAAAAACGTTCATTTTTATATAAAATATTGCCCTTGGGGCTGACAAGGTGGCTTGGCAGGTGTTATTGCCATCAACCCTGACAAACCTGAGTCTTATCCCCAGAAACTGTATAGCAAAAGGAAAGACCTAATTCTTGCAAGTTGTCCTCTGACCTCCACACATATGGTACATGAGTTCCAGTGTGCATGCAAGCTTAAGTGCATTCACACACACACACATGCACACAAAACTGAAAATAAAATATTGCTCTTGAAAATGAACTTGGCACCTCTCCTATTCCTTGCATTCTGTTTATATTACAGTATTTGATTCAAGGACCCTGAAGAATGACTTGAAAATGACTCCCTCTAAATATAGGTAAAATCTAATTATTTTTCATGCAATCGGAACTTTAAAATTTGTCACTTGTATTCATCCATCCAAGTCACAACCCTTTGTCGGCTCTATGCCCAGCACTGTAAGTGAACACCCTGTACACTCAGTTTTGTTAATAAAATGCTTTGCCCCCTCCCACGCTGTCTCTCTATAGTGTGGATGAAATCCTGGCAGGACATGTCCCTGAACACAATAGTGTCGCCACTGAAATCTCCTGGGTTGCAGACATGACTACTATTTTGCTAGGGAGCGTTTCCTTGGTAACCTTCACATGGGACATGCTGGCAGGAGAAGGCAGGGAAGTGGCCTCGTCTGTAGCATTTTAACAGAAGTCGCCTTGTAATGACCTTGCAGAGGCCTATGGGAAACACAAGCATCAGGATCATTTCTGACTCATTCATACAGCATATCATTCCTGGGAGGACCCATTAGTGCCTAGAAAACAAGTCACCTCCAAGTGTGCTTTTATGCCTTTCAAGATAGTCAGGCCGTAATCCTCCCTTCCTGGCTGACTCTTAGGCACACCCATTTCCAATGCCTCCGAGCTTGCTACAGATTTCATGGCTTTAATGAAATGTCTCCTGCCTGCTACCTTTCATAAACAGTGCCGTGATCCTCTTTCATTAAGTGTATCCTTTTTCATTGAGCTAAGAAAGCACAGAATTGATGAAAAGCAAATGACTGCATTTTTGTATCTTCCTTAAACTCAATGATCACTTCTTCATCTTTTCTAGTTGTTCAATTATCTTATTGGCTCAGTGGGGTGCTTAGTAGGTAACATGGGGTAAGTCAAATGTATAGGAAATCTGGCTTTTGCTTATAAGTTAGTATTAGTAAGATTGCATCGATAAAACACACTACTAAACTGAAGAACCCAGTCCGACAAATGAATAAAGAAAGTGTGGTACATAGGCACAATGGAATTATATCTAGCCATATAGAAAAATGAAATCATGACATTTACAGGAAAATGGGATGGAAATGGAAATCATCACACCAAACCAAACGAGCCAGATTTGGAAAGAGAAATATTTCATACTTTCTTCCATATGCATAACTAAAATTTAAAGGTGTGTGTGTGTGTGTACTTCACAAAACTAGAAAGGTGATCTTAAGAGGGGAGCAAGAGGGAAGAGCTCTTAAGGAAAATTGGAACTAGAGTAATGGAATACATGGAATAAGGCAGCAGAACAAACAACAGGGGGTGGGGAGGTTGGCGGTGTAGCTCAGTTAGTAGAATGTTTGCCTTGCTTGCTCAAAGCCCTTGGGATCAATCCCCAGCACCACATAAACTATGCATGGTGGTGCAAGCCTGCAATCCTAGTACTCATGAAGTAGAAGTAGGAAGATCAAGAGTTCGAGGCCATCTTTGGTTACAGAACAAGTTTGTGCCCAGTCTGATACTTAAGATTCTCAAACAACAAGAAAAAGTAAAATAAAAAAATCCATAATGAAAGAGCTTAAATTAATTAGACTGGGTCACCCAGATCCCCAAGTAAGAGTTAAGATACAAACCCAGATCTTCCTTCTAAAACATATTTATTATATGATCAATATACAATGTCTTCCATAAAATAATGTAAATCATAGCTATATGTACAATAAGAAGAAAAATACTATAAATGCATTTTGTGTTCAACATCATACTAAGTGCTGCTAGGAGGAGATGATTTATATTCTTCTTGATCGAAGTTTTGCAAAGCAATGTCACTTGCTAAGAAGAATTCCCTGAAGTGCAGTCGTGTGGGAAACATCAAAGGAAATCCAGCCCTTTCAAGGTTAGAGACAAGGAGGCTATTCCAAGATAAGTAAACTCTTAGAAAATATTAAAATTGTACATTACAGCCAGGCATGGAAATACAAATATATAATTCCAGCACTCAGGAGGCTGAGGCAGGAGGATCACCACAGCTGACAGGCTGGGAAAACATAGCGCATACCTGACCAGTCAGGACTAAGTGATGAGATCCTTTCTCAAAAACCAAAATGAAAGCTTGTTATTTCCTTGAGCAAATAATCTAAAGTCAACCAAATATCAGAATTGGCAGGAATCGCTCTAAATGAGATCATCTGGAGAGCCCTGCCCTCGTGCTCACAGCACAAGGAAATTAGAAGCAGAGGGAACAGAATCAGTTCCCACTCTCTGTTCTACTAAGTCAGTACCCAGGTACTCCATGACATGGCATCTAGGGCTGGACTCCATGAGTGAATTACAGTCCTTATGAATGTATGCCATGACAGTTTAATCTGAAAAGTTCTCACTAGTTAGGCTTAATTCTGGGGAAAATGAAAAAAATAGTGGAATACGTTTTGGCAGCTGAGCCGTGATACTATCTGGAATCTCTGTGACATTCCCAGAGAGGCCCAGGCCTTTCAAGAGCATATGTGAGCAGAAATTGCTTTTCCATTCCTCTTGCATCCTCCCCTTTTATCCCTTTCGCACTAAATCAGTGCTGTGAGCAACAGATATTGTCTAAGACAGCTGTGTCATTGTTCCCATGACTGTCAGCAAGGCCTGGGGATTTATGTCACAGCTGCTTCCTGCTTGCTTATTCCTCTCATTTACCTTGAGGACACAGCCTCTGTCCCAGCACTGGTTAGCTTTAGGTCAACTTTAAACAACCTAGAGTCACTTGGGAAGAAGGAACTTGAATTGAGAAAATGCCTCCATCAGATTTGTCTGTAGGCAAAACTGTTGGGTATTTTCTTGACTAAAGGTTCATGTGTGAGGCCCAACCCACTGTTGGAGGTGCTACCCCAGGGCAGGTGGCTCCTGGTGCTGTGAGAAGGCCAGCAGGCTGAACAAATCCTGGGGAGTAGTCACTGAGCAGCACCCCTCCAAGGTCTCTGCTTTCTTTCCTGTCTTCAGGTCGCTGCCTGGCGCTCCTGCCCTGGCTTAGCCTTGATGATGCACTATGATGTAAATGTGTAAGTCAAATGAGCCACTTCCTCCTTGACTTGCT
Organism: Ondatra zibethicus; assembly: GCA_004026605.1. NCBI lineage: Eukaryota > Metazoa > Chordata > Mammalia > Rodentia > Cricetidae > Ondatra > Ondatra zibethicus. The sequence goes on from PVIU01031250.1 coordinate 4,257, forward strand.
TTTGGTCAGAATCCTTATCACAGCAGTTGAAAGGGTAGTCCCTGGTCTAGAAGTGTCAGAGGAGCTACAGTTAAACAGAAAGGTTTGGTAACAAGTCTCAAGGGACAACAGTCTGAGAAACACTAGGCTCATCTCGAATCTTCCTTCTTCTTGCCCTAAGGGAATCAATTGCTGGGCTTTAAATGTTCACAGACATTTGACATGCTGGATTCTTCTGGGATATACTTAGACAAGAAAACCAAGATCCAGTTTATATGGCATGACCATGTCCATAGACATGTAGTCATTCTACTAGGGGCCAAAAACTCTGACTTTTCCAACTCACACCTTTCCTATACTGTATTTCATTCTTGTGCCTTGCCTTGTGTGTATTAGTCAAGTTCTCTAGAGGAACAGAACTGATAGAATGAATATATGAATACACACACACACACACACACACACACACACACACACACACACACATAGAAGGGGTGTTGGGATTGCTTACAGGCTGTGGTCTAGCTAGTGCAACAAAGTGATGTCTGCCAATGGAAAACCCAAGCATCCAGTAGTTAGCTGTTCAGTTCACCAGGCTGGCTGTCTCAGCTGATCATCAGTATATGCTAGAACCTGAAGACATAGGCTCTAATGTCAGTGAAGGAATGGACTTGCTAGTGAGAATGAGGATGAGCAGGCAAAGAGAGCTCGCTTCCTTCTTCCATGTCCTTTATATAGGCTGCCAGCAGAATCCATGACCCAGATTAAAGGTGGATCTTCCCACCTCAAACAAAAATGAAAATTAAAAAGTAATAATAATTACAGTTGAAAAGATTTGGATTAAAGGTTTATCTTCTTACCTTAAAGATCCAGATTAGAAGTGGGCCGTCCTATTACTGATGATTTAATTCAGAAAAAAATTATCACAGGTGTGCCCACCTGCTTGGTTTTTAGTGAATTCCAGATGTAGTCAGGTTGACAACCAGGAACAGCCTGGATCAGAAACTCAAGGACTGGGAACCAGCCATCAGAGCAGTAACAAGTCTCAGGGGATGGCAGTCTGAGAAACACTGGCCTCATCTCGAAGTTACCTTCTTTTTGCCCTAAGGGAATCAATCGTTACATTTTAAATGTTCCACAAACATTTGGGATACCATATTCCTCTGGGATGTACTTAGATGAGAAAAATCAAGACTCAGAAAGTTACATGGCATGACCAAGTTTACATTCATGTAGTCACTCAACCGGGGGCCAAAACCCCTGACTCCACATTCAGAGCTCACATGTTGTTTATAGTGTATTCCATCTTGCCTTGTGGGGAGCCTCCACAGCTAACCTATTTCTAAACTCCTGTAAATATTTAGTGTTCTTTATCTTGCCTTGAAGTTCCTTAACCAAACTCCGCCTTACCTTCCGTGTTAACTTTTCCTTGAGATTTAAAGTGGCTCAAGGTATGCCTTTGGCAACAAGTCATGCTGTTAATATTTGTCCTCTATCTGGCAGGCGGTTTAGGGGGAAATCACTTTCTAACTGCCCCGACATACCGTAACTCATGATCCTGTCCTTGCTTATCCCTGTCCTAAGGACAGCAGTCTTGTTCACTTTTCTCCCTTTTTCTTCCTCTCTCCTCCCCACTTCTCTCTCTCTCTCTTGTTCTAAAACCAAGGATGACCTTAATTTCTCAATCCTCCTGCATCGACCTCCCAAGTGCTGGGGTTACAGGCATGTGTCACAATGTATGTGGAAGGCAGAGGACACCTCAAGTACAGTTCCTCAGGTGCCACGCACCTTTTTGTAATAGGAGACAGTGTCTCTCGCTGACCTAGAACCTACCATGTAGACTAGGCTGGCTGACCAGTGAGGCCCAGGAAGCCATCTGTTTCCACTTCCCCAACATTGGACAAGTATGTGCCACTGCACTTGGCTATTATTATTATCATTATTATTTTATTATTATTAAATGTAGATTCTGGAGATTGAATCAAGTCATCATGCTTGCAAACACTTTTCCAACCGAACTATCCCTCCCCAAGGTACTTTAATTTGCTTGTAATTTGACACACGATAATTGTATATTTTGGGGATACAGTGTGATATCCTGGTACACATGTATGATGTGTAATGATCAAATAAGAGTATCACTTCAAATACTTATTGGCATTGCATCGCTCTTTATGACCAAGCAAGCTTCCATTTCGTGGCGGTGCTCTGTTTTGTTTATGCACTGATGGGTATTAAGGTCTCCTCCATTTGGCTATTATGAACACTGTTTCTGTGAGCACTCGTGCACAAGTACTGCTTTCAGTTCTTTTGGGGGGCCATTCGCTTTGTTCTTAGTGCAGTTGTTTGAGACAGGGTCTTACCTTGTAGTCCAGGCTGCTCTGAAACTCACCACATAACCTCAGCTGGCCTTTAGATAGGCAGGGGGAAGGCTTTTGGTTTCCTCTAGTTAATAACGACTTCCTGTTTTTTCAAAGGCTGCACTAGGTCTAAAATCAGAAAATGGCAGCCTCAGGCTCAGGTCCAGGCCCAGGCAAACAGGTGGGTGGACAGGTAGTGGAGGAGTCCTTGTTGACATGAGAGGACCAGGCTGAGAAGAAGCTGTGGGGGCAGCTAAGTGGTTTTTGTTTTTTCAGAAGGATGAAAAGATTATTGTTAATATAAAAAAACAGCTCTTATCCAGTAACTATATGAATATATTTTTAAGATTTTGTTTTGTTTCTTGTTTGATTTGAGACAGGGTCTCATGTAGCACAGGCTGGCCTCAAACTTGCTGGGTAGTGGAAACTGAACTTGAATTTCTGATCTTCCTGCCTTCATCTCCTGAGTGCTGGAATCACTCTGTTTATGAGATGCTAGGACTAGAACGCAGTGCTTCCTCAACGTAGGCCCGTTCTCTACGTATTGAACCATATCCCCAGTCCAAGAAAATGTTGAGTGAAAAAAAAAAAAGATTTCTATTTAAAATGTCTATCAGCTAAAGGATTCCAATCTGAAGCCAGTTTGTTTTTGTTTTTTTTTTTTCCCCCTGCAGCAGATCATCATTTCGGGGTGTGTAAAAGAAAACACCCGGAGCATCTCCAGTGGCTACTGAAAAGAAACAAAAACAAAAAGAATTAGAAGCTGCAAAATGCTAACATCTCTTCAGAGACTCCAAGTCCTTTCCAGAAGCCTGGGCTTCTCTTTGTAGTCTGGTTGCTATGGTTCTGTCTTGTTGTTACAAAATACTGTCTGATAGCCTCCGGTAAGTCGTTAAATAAGGCGCTGATAACCATGAAGGTACTCACAAATCTCTTTCAAGCCGGCCTCGCAATCCCTGCCTTCTGACTCAACCTTTTTTCCTAACTTCCCATTGTTTCTGGAAATACCCATGGTAAAGGGGACTCAGGAAAAAATCAGAGAAAACATATTCAGCCGATTGTCTGCCAAAGCAATCCCGCTTCAGTGTGACCGGAATACCAATAGGCTGAAGGCTGGCTGAGTTTAGCTACAGAAGCGGCAAGTTGGTCCTGGTAAATATTCCATCCAGTGAGCACACACGCTGCATTAAGATGTGGCAGAGCGAGTCTCCAATATTTACCTTTGAGCTGTGCTCCTGGCTGTGGGGGTTAATGTATGCCTGGCTGCAATGGCAATGCTGGTAGGGAGGGAGAAAGTACGGGGATCCAGGGTGGCTAACCAGTTTCTTCTTCCTGCACAGTTCCTTGTTAGCTGATAAGATTGTGATCATCGCAGGCAGGTGGATTTCTGTGAATTTGAGGCTCGAGGCCAGCCTGGTCTACCAGAACTAGTTCCAGGACAGCCAGAGCTACAGAGAAACTCTGTCTCAAAACAAAAACAAAAACAAAAATCAAACAAATAAACAAAAAGATTGTGATAATCTCGGCCTGTTCCCTCTCCTCTTTCTTGGTGGAAGAAGAGTTCCACCTCAGAGCCACTGGAGCATGAAGATCACCCTTATGTGTCTTTTTGTAAATTGGCTTTATTGAAGCCAGCTTTTGTACAATAAATGACATGTTTCCGAAGTTTACAAGTCATGGTTAGAAATATATATTTTGTGGGAGCCAGCCATGATAAGCTAAGTATGGGCAGGTCACCCAAATGAAGTTCTTTGCTTCCAACCATTATCACCTGCCACAGTAGGACTTGGCTGCAGATAAATTTAAATGGAGGCCTGAGTCTCAGTAGTTTACCCTGCAGCAATGCCTGGCTGCAGGAAGAACCACAAACTGAGATTACTGAGCACCACCCAAGAACAGACCATCCAAAGGAAATGCCTAGCATTCCAACTGCTGTAGATAGGACCACCTGCCAGAACACACTCACCAGATCACCCCTAGACAAATGTCAGCAAATCAGGGGTCCTAAACCTCAGAAACCCCTCACCCCCACCATTACTACTATAAAAACCCAATTCTAACTGAGCTCGGGGCTCTCCGTTTATTCCAATACATTGACATGCTGGGAGACCGAGTTTGCAAACTTGCTTAAAATAAAGGCTCTTTGCTTTTACATATGGGACTCAGTCTCCTTGTTGGCTTTTAGGGGACTTCACGGATTTGGGCATAACAGATTTATTGCGCTATTGCTCACATACCATGAAATTCGCTCATTTCAAGCATACAGTTAGTAAAGTGATATTTTTACACATGGTATTAATTTTTAAGCTGTGCTAAACATATCTATCATAGCCATTTCAATCATTTCTAAAACAAATATATATTTACATTGAGCTTATCCCCCACACACTCTTATTTTCCTCTCCCTCTGTCACTCCTCCCTATATGTAAATATTAGAATTCATAATTTTGACTTCTGTCTATACCGTGTGTGTGTTCTCTGATTTATTGAGACAAGGTCTCATGTTTCTGAAGTGTGCTTCAAACTTGCTGTGTGACCAAGGATGGCCTACAACTCCTGATCCTCCTGTTTCCACCTTTTGAGTTTGGGGACTACTGGCATGTACCAACAGGACCAGTTTTCCTTTTAATGGTGCCCAGAGACAAGGTCTCACTGTGCTGCCCTGGCTGGCCTTGGACCCACTATGTACATCAAGCTGGCCTGGAATTCATGGAGAGATCCTCTTCCTTCTGCCTTCTGAGTGCTGGAATTACAGGTACAGGTCACCATGCCCAGCTTTTGGTTTTGTTCTTTCCTGTTGGTTGACATCTTTCTCCATTGTAACTATTGTTTTTGTGAAGGCCCTATGGCAGAAACATAGACAAACTGTTCTAGTTTCAGTCTGTCCCTGTGACAAATATCTTGACCAAAAGCAACTTGGGTGATGAAAGGGTTTATTTTATTTACACATCCGGATCACGGTCCGTCATTGAGGGAAGTTAATACAGGAATGTAAGCAGGAACTTGAAACAAAACCCGTGGAGGTTTTCACTGATTATTGGTTTTCTTGCAGGATCAGGCTTAGCTCACTATTTTTTATTATTTTATTTTAATTTTTTTATTCATTTTACCAACTACAGTTCCCTCTCCCTCCTCTTCTCCTGCTCCTCCGCACCTCCCCCACCCCACACCATCCACTCCTCAGAGAGGGTAGGCCTCCCATGGGGAGTCAACAAAGCCTGGCACTTCAAGTTGAGGCAGGACCAAGCCCCTCCCCTCTGAATGAAAGTTGAGCATGGTATCCCTCCATAGGGAATGGGCTCCCAAAACACAGTTCATGCACCAGGGATAAGTCCTGGTCCCACTGCCAGGAGCCCCACAGACAGACCAAGCCACACGACTGTCACCCACATGCAGAGGGCCTAGTTTGGTCCCATGCAGGCTCCCCACCTGTTGCTCCAGAGACGGTGAGCTCCCCCAACTCAGGTCAGCTGTTTCTGTGAGTTTCCCAGCCATGATCTTGACCACCCCCCTCCTTGCTCATTATAATCCCTCCTCCCTCTTTTGAGCTGGACTCCTTGAGCTCAGCCTGTGCTAGGCTGCGGCTGCTTCCATCATTAGCTCACCCACTATCTTATACAGCCCAGGACCACTGAGCCAGGGATGCGGCTGCTTCCATCATTAGCTCACCCACTATGTTATACAGCCCAGGACCACTGAGCCAGGGATGGGGCTGCTGCCCACAGTGGGCTGGGCCTTCCTAAATCAGTTAACAATCAAGACAATCCCCTGCAGACATGCTCACAGGCCACTCCGATCTAGCCTTCCCTTCATATGACGGCTGTGTCAAGTTGACAATTAAAACTAAGATGAGCACATTTGTGTCTTTCCAAAATGTCAGAATTTATTGACTAACAAGAAATTCACAAAGTTTAATGATTTCAATAACAGCTAATTGTGATATAATCCCATCTATCTTGGAAAAGGAATGCAGGGTCTTTTATTCTGCTCTTAATTACTATTATTAATTTTCATACCGTACATCGCATATCTATATGCATATATATATGATTTACACAAGTTTAAAAGGCTGGAGCAGAGTATCAAATGTTTCAGAAATTGGCTGAGAGCCTTTACTGTTAAGATAACAAACCATACCAGCCAGGAGAGGCTGATGCTGGAGTTGCTGAAGTTAGGATCTGAGCTTGAAGCTTCAGAGTTGAGCATCAAGGTGAAAGGCTACACTGGAGTCTGTGAGCAGGACATATGGCAGGCTTGGGGGCAGGTCCTAATGGGCAAACAGGTAGATGGGTAGTCAAGTCAAATATGCCTTGTCATGTGGAGTTACACCATTTCTTCAGTCTGGAGGGTCTGGTAAATTTTTGGACCTATTTTCTCTGATATGATTTTAATGCATCCACTCTACAGTCTCAATCACCATGTGGATCCTAACAGGCGGTACAGTTTCTGGGTCTACTCAAGGTCTGCAGTCATCTTCTCCCTCAAAATGGAGCCAAAAGCTGCTTGTAAAATTGAGTCTCCTGGAACCTCTGATCTTCCTACTTCTGTTTCCAAACCAGTATGAACCAACCACCATGCCCAGGTGTAGCTGGTGCAGAGATCAATCCCAGTGCTTCTTGCATGCTAGGCAAGTGCTCTACCAACTGAGCCACACCCCCACTCCTCTCCTTTATTTATATAGTTATCTCTGTTTTTTGCCTGCTTAACATAGAAATCTGTTCAAGGCTCTTTTTTCTTTCAAGACAACAGTCTCTTGACCCAACAACCTTATGTGGCCATTTCCAGGATCGTAATGATTTGAGATTTTTTTTGTTCTGGAGTAAAAATGAAGATTTCTAGGCCTTATCCAAATAAACCAGACAGGCAAATTTAAGGGGCCTTTCTTAGGCATGGGGCAAGTGTCTCTTTTCAAATGTGTCTTAGCTAATGTGGGTCTGGCTTATAGATCCTAGAAGTGGCTGCCTTAGACTCAATTTGCCTAGATTATCTTTTTTTCTCTCTTCCTGAATCAAATAACCATTGTATGACTCAATTTGAAATGAAATGAAAGCTAGGAAATATTTTTCCTTACAGCTACATAAAATTAATGAACAAGGTTTAAAAAAAAAAGAGTATTGGTTTGGGAAAGAGCACAGTCTAAATCTTTACTATCTCTACATTTTTATGCATTCTAAACACACTTGAAATTAGGGTCATGGTGAACTTTTTAAGTAACAAATTACAGTACAAGCTGTGGTAATAAAATTGAAAATCTGTTGTGGTTGTGACATCTGTTATACACAGAATTGTTTAAGATAAAATTAGTGAGCTGAGTGGGTGTGTGGTATACTCTTGTCTTCCCAATCCTTGAGTGCTGATGGCAGGAGGATCAAGGGCTCAAGGTCAGAGTGGTCTGGAACTGCCTTATGTAGGTGCCTGGTTATGTAACCTCCTGGGTTACGCGAGACCCCTTCTCAAAAATAAAATCAGAGTTTGGCTGTAGGAGGCAAAGCAAGTGGATTCCAGGGGTTTACTGACCAATCAATCAGAACTACGGGTTCATTGAGAGACCCTTTGTCAAAAAATATGACACTGAGGGCCAGTAAGATGGGTAAAGGTTCTTGCCACCAAGACTGAGGGCCTGAGTTCACTCTCCAGAGCCCAAAGTGTTGGAGGAGAAAACCAACTCCCCAAAGTTGTCTTCAGACCTCCACACACATGCTGTAGCATGAGCATCACCCCAACACACATACGCACATACACATACACACACATACACCCTCGCACACACACACTAAATTAAAAAAATGTTTAAAAAATAAGATGGCAAGAAATAGAGGAAGGTACCTACAATCAACAATCAACTTCTGGCAAACACATGCACAGGTAACCTCTCTCTCTCTCTCTCTCTCTCTCTCTCTCTCTCTCTCTCTCTCTCTTAAAAATATGAAACTGGCAAACTGCTCCAGTCTGGTACATACCTAGTACATAGGGAGCACAGTACAAATGTCAAATGACTGTCTCCACTCCCTAGTAAGGCAGACAGATAGGCAAAATGTCATGTCTTGTCCATCTGAGTCCTTGTTGGGCACTATATGAGCAACAGGTCCCACAGGCTGAGACTGAGCTTCATCATAATTGTTGTCCAGGGAAAGGTACAAAGGGGAGGTCAAGGGTAACAATCTCAGACAGGACCTTGTCTAATGACCATGGGAGGACAAATAGATTTCCTGGTAGTGTTTAAAACCACAAACTTTGCCAGGTGTGGTGATACATACCTGTAATTTCAACAATTAGAATACAGAGACAAAGGAATCAGGAGTTCAAGGTTATCCCAGCCACATTGCAAGTTCGAAGCCAGATTGATTAACCTGAGACCCTCTTTCAACAAGAGCAACAATCATGCACCAAACAAAAAATGAAACCATGTACTTTGCAAGAGAGAGCTAGACTAACAGCTATAGGATTCTTGGCAAGTCATTATGCCTTCCAGAACTTCAGTGTTATTGTCTGCACAATGAGTACATCGATACTTAAATACAGGCTGTTAAGGCTTGACACAAAGTGAACGGTATTTTCTATCCATGTTCAGACTACTAGAAGTGCTTAAAGGAAACGATGACTATGCTCACAAATCAAAAAGTTCTTGCTTGTCACATATGTGCAGCAGAATAATGGTCTCTTAAGATTTCCATGAGTATGTTACTTTATAGAAGAACCTTTACAGAAAATTAAGGAACTTAAAATGGGGGCACTACCTTGCATTTCCTTTCTGTTCCAATACAATCCTTTATAAGAAGGAATCAGAGGTTGAAAGTGTTAGGTTTTGAAAAGGGAAGCAAGTATCCTAAACCAAGAGGATGGATTCTTCCTTAGAGCCTCCAAAGGGCAACATCCCTGAGGATGCTGGTTTTTAACCCAATGCAAGTCAACTTCAGTTTTTGGCAGGTTGAGGGAAGGGAGCCAGAGCCTCACGCATGCCAGGCAAGTACTGTACCACTGAGTTACATCCCCAGGCTGTTAGGGCCTTCAGAACTGTAAGATGACAAATGAGAGCTCTGAAAAGCTACTGAGTAGCCATTTGTTACAGTAGGAGAGAAAATGAAGTCTCTATTGCAAAACCAATGTAAAGAATTTGATCCTTTGAATCTTTGGAGACACCATTGTTTTATTTCTAGTTATTCATATTTGTTTGCTTTTGCCTTTCATTTATTCTTTGAAAATATTGTGCATGGAAACAATGTATCTTGGTCATACCCATCCCTACCTATTTCCTCCCACTACCCCTAAGCATCTCCAACACATTCTCCTTCCCGTTCTTGTTCCTCCTCTTATTTATTTTTTCCTTATGATCAACTGAATCAAACTAGTGCTGCTTATCAGAATGCTGTCTGATCTTACGGGCTTGATCTTGTGGAGGTAGTCATAGATGCCGTGGGTTCATGAATGCAAGGGCATGTCATGGACAGAAGACAGTATTTCAGAGCACTCCTCCCCATCTTCTGGCTCGTATGTTCTTTCTTTCCTGTTTTCTGTGATGTTCCCTGGACCTTGGGGTGGTGGTTGATATAGATGTTCTGTTTAGGGCTGAGCACTCATTATTTTCAGCACTTTGACCAGTTATAAGTCTCTGCTTTGACTACTGGTCACATGCCTGCATCCTAAGAAGAGATACAATGAAAAGACACCCCAAGAATGTATGTGATGTTTTTCCCAACTAAAGCCAAGTACCCTTGGGGTCCAGGATGTAGCTTAGATTTTAGAGTATTTGCCTAGCATGCAGAAAACTCTAGGCTCCATCTCTCAGCATGACTGGGAGTGAATGATGGTAAGGGGCCAACTTACAACATGAATAAAAAATAGAATTCTTAGGATAACGAGGACTCTATTTCCTGAAGGTGAGAATCTAGCTTTGGGGAACTTACATTACCTTGAGTGACCTTCACGTAGCAGATAGCAATTTGTGGAAACTAAGCCTTTTAAGAGGCCTGCTGTGCCTTTAGCTTTGACTCTGCATATTTTTTCTTGCTGGGAATTAAGTGAGATTGATATAGTTGAAACACAAATGATTTTTTGAGTGGCAGACCCTTGAAGTAAAAAGATAATGATTTAATACATTGATACATATTTTCCCTTAACAGTAATATGGGTTAGGGCACCTTTGGGGATCATAGAAAATCAAGAAATTTTAATCTACGTGTTAAGAACATTTACTTGAATAAAATTTATGGACAGATCATGGATATTTACCAAAGAAAATGATAAGAATAAAATAGATTTTATTGGTGTTCATATACTTAATTCTTTTTTTTCCACATTTAATTTTTTATTATTGCATTATAAATAGTACCATTCAAAATTTCCACCTCCTCCGCTCCTCCCATTTCCCTCCCGCTTCCCCACTCCCCCTCCCCTTTTCCCCTCCAGTCCTAAGAGAGGGCAGGTTACCCTGCCCTGTGGGAAGCCCAAGGCCCTCTTGCCTCCATCCAGGCCTAGGAAG
>PVIU01031251.1:0-15070 GCA_004026605.1 Ondatra zibethicus
CCTCCCTCCCCCTTCTTCCTTGAAAGAGGGCATGGTGCCCTGCCCTGTTGGAAGTCCAAGGCCCACCCCTACCCTCCTGGCCTAGGAAGGAGTGCATTCAAAAAGACTCGGTTCTCAAAAAGATAATACATGCAGAAGAGATAGGTCCTGGTGTCATTGTTGATGGGTTCTCCATCTGCCAATTTCCTAACACTATTTGTTTATATTTTGTAAAGGCTAGTGTTGTCAACTTGATGAGATCCAGAGTCTTATTAACCCAGTAGCCATGTAAGCTTATGAAAGGATAATAATATTAGGGTAGGTGTTCCTCTGAGTGATTCTATCTATCATATTTAATGAAGTAAGAAGGCACATGCAAATAGAAGACAGTACTGTTCCCTGGACCTGGGCTCTGACCTGTCTAAAACTGAGAAAGTTAGTTGAGAGCACTCATTCATATCTCCCCACTTCTAGATTGTGGACACAATGGACTTCTTTGCCCCAATGAATGTAAATTTAAACTTTGAGCCAAAATAAACTCATTCTGTCTTCAACTACTTTTGTCATCAGTTAAAATTTTATTTAATTTTTAACAAAACAACAGAAATAATAACTAATGTATAGTCTCCGCCCTACCCTCATGCTCTAGCAAATTCTGTGATGGAATTGACATTATATTTTAAGTAAAATAGCATTGACATTGTGATCCTTGGTCTTCTATTAAGGGCATGCATCTATTGCATAATGGTAGAAATTATGTAATTATAAAGGCACTTCAAATTAATAAAATACTTTTTAAAATTGTGTCAAAGGTATTTCAATCCTTGATTCAACTTTTCTTTATCTCTGAATATATCAAAACATGTTAAATAGTCTTTCTCAATTTTAAAATTATCCACTATCTTTAAGAGTTTTGCAAAACAGCTAAAGAGTCAAAAGATGTAAGTGGTATTTAAACTTGGATAACTGTGTTAGCAAATGTGAAAAAGAAAGGTTACTTTGGCTGCCTAAAATTGTGTCACTGTGCTTTTACTTTGCGACATCAATAGTAATTTATGCTCCCATAGATGAAATCTTTGGAGAAAATAAGATAGGAAATTCAATCAAATTAGAATATTTATCAGAAGCAAATTACAATTCCTTATTTATTCACTGAGCTTAAATGTTAATGAAATTCTCCCTTTTAAATTATATCCACAAGGCAAACATTAGATAAGACAATGCTATCAAGGATTTAAAAAATGGTTGAATTGCTGGTTTTACACTTAATAATCTGGAACAGAGATGTAGGTCAATGGGAAAAGTGGGTATTTAAGACGTTTCTGTTGCTTAGATAAAATGATAGTTGACTCAAAGAAAAAATCAATGCTATGCACATTTGGGGGTGGGTGTGAGTGATTTCTTTTCTTTTCATCCCAAATGCCAGTTAAACTGTAACTGGTGACATTTTGAATAAAGGAAAGAAAAGATGGAAATTCATTCAAGATAAAAGTGCTTATCAAACTTTGCCTTTCAATTACATAAACCAAGATCTCGGGATCCTGAATTTTATTATATTTCCAATGTCTGAGAAATAGCTGAGAAAACTTTTTGGACAGTTTCTAGTAAAATTCAGCAATACAAGTTTATGCAAAATTATTGCTAAAAGCCCCCAATAAAAAGCAATACAAAAATAACTTCTACTATCAACTACTAGTTGCTCATTGTGAATTTCTAATAGGATCAGATAATGACAGTGTTCTCGTCCAGCTAGGACTGTGATTCCTAGAGAAAGTAAATCTGAAGTACTGATAATAGATACCTGCAATTAGTTCTTCCTTCCTCCTGAATCATATAAAATAATAAGAAAGGATTTATTGAAATTTGAGTAATCAATTGAAGAAATAGATAAAAGAAAATAGATAATTATAAAGAAAAAATATACTATTTTATTTTAACTCATGAAATTTATATTAGTTTTATTCAAATCATATCTTAGATTTGATTTTTAAGGTCTAAATATTTTGACTTGAATCATGAAATATCCTAATGTAAAGGTATTAAATAATATTAAAAGTTATAAATGCCTCATAAAATTTATGTATAAAACATTGTTCTTGATATTTAAATTTAAGTAACTGAAATAACATGATGTAAAAATGCATAGGTTAATAGAAGAAAATTATATAGCTGTATATGTATAACAAATAAACAAAAAGAAACCTTAAAATAAACAAAAGCATTTTTGTTCATGTCAGCAATCACTCTGTGTTGCCTAAGTGTTATCTTAATATAAAAATCTAGGCATGTAGACAATCCAAAGTTCATTTAAACTATTCAACAGTATGAAATTATCATAAAACCTATTATTAGTAGCATTTTTTTATGTGTCCCTACAGCCTATTTTAGTAAAATGGCGTGTGATAGGTATCTAAATTCTGTCTTTGTATTATCCAGTCTAACGAAGAAAATCTCCCATTCGAAGGGAGACAGAGCTATAGACCGAGAGTCCAAGACAAGACAATTCATAAGGGAATTAATTTTTTTTAGGGCTTAAATAGCAAATATTTATTTCTTAAATTTCTTTAAGTGATATATTTTCTCCAAGTTGTCTTTATTTCCAAAAGCACCCATGACCTGCTAATAATACCATCAAATTATGAATCTTTCCATGGATCAATTCACTTATGGAGGAGGAGCCATGGTCAAATTTGCTCTCCCAATCTGTACCTCCAAAAACTACATTGGGTGCCAAGCTTTAAATACGAAGTACCATTGGGAGAGATTTCAAATATAAACCACAACAGTCTTTAAATGCAGTTGTATACACAAGTGATTGATTTCCTAACCGAGTACAATGGCTAAGAAATAGTGGAATGCGAGCTATCCAGGAAATCCATCATAGGAATCAAAGGAGAATTTCTGCAGGAATTAAAGCTGCAGTCATGTTATGGAAACTCACAGCTGGAATCATGTGCTGTAAGCTGGAAATGTGACAGGCTTCTGAGGCAGGAGATGGAGCTATGGTAAGAAATATGCCCACTGCCAAGAGAGAATATGTCTAGCCTTGAACTTGATTCTTCAATTTTCTGGCAGTATTTCTATTGGACAGCCTTAAATAAGTAGATGTGTGAGCTTACTATGGTAAGCAGGAATTCTCAGCTGCATGTCAAGGGGTTCAGATTCACAGCATGCCTCTAAACAGCATGAGGCCTAGTACTGTATGTAAATATTTCTGCCAAACACACAATATTATACATTGATATATCAGATTGCACAAATGATTCCAATAAACGGTCCCATTCACATTAGTCATCTCTTGGTTGGACATCTTTCTACAGTTTGATTAGAGAAAATGTATTGGGTAGATTCAGAAGACATGACTTTTACAGAGAACCTTAAGTATCTATCATTTTTTTTCTTTCAGAACTTGTAAATGCATTCATTTTTATGTCTATTTGCTTTTATTTTTTGTTGAGAATTTCCTACGTGTATACATTATGATTTGATCAAATCCTTCTCCCATATCCCCACTTCAATTCCTCTTCTATTGTCCCTACTGGTTTCAGATTTCACTCCCACATTGTCATCTAAGCTCCCTTTTAAACTCCCACCGAGTCCTGGGACTCATACACACACATACAATCAGCATAATGTTGATTGTAGAAGCATGGGTGCTACTGAATAATGGGTAGTTTTTCTTGAGATGAACCCCTGAAGAAAACTTACTTTCCCTTCCTTTGCAGCAATAAATTACCAAACTAAATTACCAATCATCTAGATGGGATTTTGGTTGACTTGATCTTGTTGACTGCAGTCACAACCCCTGTGAATTCATGTGTGTAAATGCCTCAGTCATGCACAGCAATGTTGTTTTGTTGCAGCTGCTGCTACTTCTGATTCTTACAACCTTTTTATTCCCTTTTTTCTGATGATCCCTGAGCCTTGCAAAGGATAGGGATACAGATTCTCGTTTAGAGTAGAACACTACACCATTTCTTATACTTTGTACCTTGCCCAGTGTTATATTTATATATTAATCACCATCATCAACTGCAAAAAGAAACTTCTCTGAGCAGGGTTGAGAAATACGCTAATATATGAGTACAAAGATAAATTAGTAAGTAGTTTATTGCCATGTTCGTTTAGCAGAAAAATAGTTTAAGTTTCTTCCCTAGGACCTGTGAACTAAACGGTCATATTTTTCCCCCAAGTTACCAACAGCAGGTACTAGTTTCACCTTGCGAAAGATGTTTTAAATCTAATCAAAAAGTCCCTCCCATATTGTGTAGGCAGAGTCTCTCTGTATCTCGGCAGCCACTCCCAAATAACCATTCAGAGACTTATTATTAATTATAAATGCATAGCTGATAGGTCAGGCTTGTTGCTAGCTAACTCTTACACTTTAAATTAACACATATTTCTTATCTACCCTCTGCTATGTGGCAGTACCTCCTTTCCACATGGCATTTTCATCTTGCTTCTTTCTGCACCTCTGGCCACTCCCGAGACTTTGTCCTTCTTACTCCCAGCATCCCCTGTCTGGCTGTCTTGCCTCTACCTCCTTCCTAGCTACCAGCCAGTCAGCTCTTTCATTAAACTAATCAAGAGGTGCCTTGGCAAAGACACATCTTCACAGTGCACAAAATGCTTACTCTAAAATTATTCAGGTAAGTATTTCATCAGTGGACATATCTTGCCATGTCAAGCATTATGGTGGCTCACAACAGTTTACAAGTGGATACGATTGTTAAATATTTTTCTTCCCAAGTATTATTTATAGAATCTTTGATTACTGTGGAGGTTAGCCAGTAAGCTTCCAGGTGGATAACAGTTTTATTTCTTAGTCCTCTAACTCTAATATGCTTTCCATTTAAAGGACAATTAGACTTACTCATTCATAAAGTTCAAGGACCAGACAATTTGGTATACCTTAGAGAACAATATTCAAGTCTTCCATATTTTTATTCTTATTCATGAGTAGCATACTTAGGGATTCCATGACAAATGGATCAGAACACATTATATCTGAAATTCAGAGTTTCGCAAACGATGTCAAACATGCCCTTTACACTTATTGGGGAATTCTGACAATGGTAAAAATTCAGGAATACGTACACATTGTGCATGCACATGTCTGTATGATAATGACACATGTGAGTTCTTATTCACTGGGCTTAATCAGAACTATGTAGTTATATAATGTAATTATATTTTAAAACTGTACACACATTCAGAATTTTGTTTCCTCTATAAGCTTTGATATTATTGTATATTATTAGCAAATTATGCGTCAAAAATGTTTGTGGATTAAGTAACACACACACGCATCCACAAACATTTAAAATTTCTTCTATAATGTATATCATTGAAATTTTCTCATGTTAGAATTGTAGAGCCTAAATTACCATAAACTCAAATCTTCAAGTAGCCAAGTCAACTATTACTAACACCCAAAGCACTGAAGTGAACGCTAAAATGTTGCCTCTCAGGGAAGTCATATCAATGATTTAAAGTATGCATCTTTTCCTTGATCTTGTACTCACTCTTAATACTTATGAAAAGTCAACAGAAACTGAAATATATGTTTCACAGGCTTTTGTGCATGGGAAATTTTGTCTAAAGAAAAATTCTCCACAATTCTCCCCCTCAATCTTGATGATATTTAACTATTTCACATTTAAAAAGCAGTAAGTCCATTTGTGAATATGTTTTATTAAATATCTGTGATGAGAAGCCAATCAGATCAGAACTATGACTTAACACTTGTGCTAAATGAAGCCAGTTTAGCAACAAGAGAAATCTTTAAACAGGTGGAGCATTCTTAGGCTTTCCACACTATTTTCGTCATTGACATTATTGCCATCATCATTTTGATTTCCACAAATCCTATTTGAATTTTTGGTACTTAGAATGAAACATAGTACCTACAGCACTCTAGGCAAGGGCTCTACTGCTAAGCAACTGCCAATCTCCTCTATTTGAGTTTTGGTAAAGCAGAACATGAAACATGAAAACAAAGAAAATATCAATTTAAAAAACTTATGGCATCACACTGGAAGCAAATTTTTCTCCTCTGTAACAAAACTATGCTCTGGTGTTTCTGTCATCAGTCTTTGATTTTAAAGCAGTTACATATTGTGAGTCTGTTTGAGGTGCCAAAGCTCTTAGCTCATTTCTGCTTGAAATGATGATTCATTGTGCTGTATTTATCATGATCATGTTTATGTGCTTGTCTGATTTAGGATGCTGAGTCAGACTTTCTCTGTCGTCTCCGTCTCTATCTCTGTTTTTCTCGTGTTTCTCTCTCTCTCTCTCTTACACACACACACACCGCTTTCTACAATCCTTACTTTTACTCTTTTCTCTGGGAAATACTTCTATTTTTCCTTACACTCACACTTTGGTCTACAGAGACATGGATGCTCACATTACATTTTTTTCTTTTAGTTACATTTTTGATGATACAGGTCTAGTTTATATATCTTGGTCCAAGCCATGTCCATAGTGAATTATATCCAAACACTAGGAGGGGCGTAGGGAATCATTAATATTTGCCCATCCATAAACTAATGTGAAATTTATATGTGAGCTATTGATCACTAAGTATATCCATCAATCAGATCCTAAAGCAACGAAAGAGTGTTTTGGACAGATCAAACATCCCTAAAATGATCTGGACTTCATTTCTAATGACAAAAATATCAGAGCTGAAATAGATAGTGGTGCCACTGAATCTCCCAACTGCATTACTGCAAAGACTTTAGAGGATAAATAGTAACTAAGGAGTAACAAAGAAAACTGAATGATATTTAATAGTTTTTAAATTAGAAGAAAATTCTCATGTACAGTTACCTTCGAGTTGCTCAAAAATATTAAACACTTAAAATTTCACTGAATTGTTCGACCCTGATGTGGATTAGAGAAAGATAACAGTTTCTGAACAAGCTAAAAATGAATAGTCTTTGAGAAACTTGTGCTTTCATAGTTGAAATTTTGACTGAGATGAAGTGAATGGAAAGAAGCTCACCAACTCCAGCCAGACTGGGAAGGAACAAGCATAGGACCAAACTAGTCCCTCTGAATGTGGGTGACAGTTGTATGGCTGTGTCAGACTGAGGGGCCATTGGCAGTGGCACTGTGGTTTATCTCTACTGCATGTACTGGCTTTTTGGGATCCTATTCTCTTTGGATGGATACCTTGCTCAGCCTACATATAGTAGGGAGGGCCTTAGACCTTCTCCAAAGGAATGTGCCTTACTCTCTCTGAGGAGTGGTGGTTAGGAGTAGGGTGGGAAGGTATGTGGAGGAATGGGAGGAGGGGAAGGAGTGGGAACTTGCATTGGTATGTATAATGAAAAAAGACAGCTTGGGTTTTTTGTTTCTTTGTTTGTTTTTTAAGAATCATTAAATAAACCTTAACATCCTTACAAAAAACAAAAACAAAAAACCGTGTCTGCTTCTCAGAAGGTATTGCAGAGGTAACTTGCTTACCTAAAATGATGTTTCACTCTTGCACAAAAAATTAAAAAAAATACAATTTAAAAAGAAGTATTAAATGTCTTAATCCATAGTATCCCAGATGATACGAGTTTGATTCTAACTTCTTTTATAAAAAAGGCATCTAGTTAAACAATTTAGTTGCTATTCTAGCAACAGTTTGTCTTTGTGGTCATTCAATGTCTCATTCAAATACTATTATGATTTGAATACATTTCAGTGGCAACACTTTTCACTCTTGGGCTGCCAAAATTGCTCAGTAGATCTAAGTGCCTACAACCAAACCTGATGACCTGGTTTAATTTCCAGGATTACGTGGAATGAGATAATCAATTCCAGCAAATTGTGCTCTAACCTTTACATCCACCCCAGAGTATGCATGTATCCCCACTATGTAAATTTAATAACAACTTGGTTTTGTTGTCTTTTCCTCCTTTGAATATAGAAAAGAAACAGAGTGTTGCAATAAAGCACTCGTGAGCTTATTTATTTATATTTGTTCCTTTTGCTTTTCAAATTTTGCAGACTTACTAAGATTACAAATAGTTCAAAGTGTAAAGAAGAAAAAATATTTTAAAAATAGGGTTAAGCTTTATTACCACTTTGTGTTATAGTTGACTCTGAAACAGCACTGCCTGGCTCATGTATTGAATCATTGGTTCATAGCTAGTGAAGACATTTAGGAGGTTGTAGAAATTTAGGGAAGTAGGGAAAAACTTGAAAAGCTAAGTGACTGGATCTTGGTACTCGGGGATAAATAATTTCTTGAACCTTCTGATGCTGCCCTTTGCTTTCCTGGTTTGCCACAAAACCAAATACTTTCTTCCACTATGTACTACTTGATTCTAATTGGGGCATGTTACTTCTTCAACTCAAGACTGTTATTTGCAGTTAAATAAGACACATCTTCCTCCAAAGTGAGGGGTGGGGTGCTATGACTTTCATTTGGGATTCAATTCATTATCCTCAAAGCAGACAAGCTAATACTTACTTTAGTTAGCTACCTGAGCAGATAGCACTTGGAAGGTACTTTTCTGTTTTGTGTCAGGTTGCAACTTGATTAAGGTGGCAAAAGAGTGTGTAAACTGAAGTATTGATATAAAGAAAGCCACAGTCTGTTCAGTCTTCAGTTTAGGGCAGAGCAAATCCCACAAAATTAACTGGATACATCATAGGCCAACAGAAACAGAGTCATACATTATAAAAATCATATTATTTCCTATGCTGCTTTCAAATTAGTATTAAAGCGCAATAAAGCCAAGATCATTGTGTAAACATTGAGTAAAGTAATCCGGTACAGAATCTCAATCGTCCTAAATGTGGTCTTCAGTTAAAATTTTGTTTGTTACAAATATTTTAAAATATATTAATTAGGAATACTTAATATGATTCTAGAACTTACATTATCACTAAAGAAAAACTAATGGACTAGGGTAGTGCTCTTGCCTGGTATGCTTACAGCTCTATATTTAGTCTCCACCATCACTCAAAAGAAGGAAAGGAAAACAAAAAAGAAAAGAGATACACTCGGATATAACAGCAAACTCTAAAGAAAAATAAGCCTTAATTTTACTTTAATTTATAACAGGCTTAAGACAAGAAACTCTAGTATAAATGTCTGACTAGAGACTACAAACGCAAAATTATTTGGCCTTTTACTTTTATAATGCTTGCAGTTTTATCTTGGCACTGATGATACTCAAAACTTTGAAATATAAAGAATAAAAGTTCTATCAAAACCATCTCCGGGTACTGTTTTCCTTAGGAAAAAAAAGAGTAAAATACATAACAAATACTTAAAGAAAAACTCTCCTCATGGAAGAGCACTAAATGGTACCCCACACTTCTTTCCTGGAGAGCTGGAGCCTTAAAATAATTGAGTTTTACCAAAGATGTCCAGAAGTTTCTCTAAATATACTAGAGTGAAGCCATTCTGACACAATAACATACGCCACCAACTACCTGGGGCTGTAAATGCGCCACCAGTATAAATTGTTTGAAAAACAGACTTGGGCAAGTATTTCAGGGGAAGAAATATTGAAGGGCAGACCTGCTAAATCAAAAGGAAGAAATGGCAATAAATGCCACGCTGCTGCATCCTTGTGAGATTTACTGCAGATTCTCACTCTACCACAAACTCATTTTTTCCCCTGTGAGAAAAATGAAGTCATTATACAGTATCATGCCAAATATCATGAACTACTGTGAAAAAATGACAAGGAGTGACTCCTCTCTTCATGGCGCTCCTGCAGGTGATTTTGTGAATAACCCCAACGTTGACACTCCCCACAAACTTGATTTTTAGAAGCCATTGTAAAAATCGGAGCAATTTCTTTTTATGTGTTTTAAAGTACAAGTTATTTTGCTTCTTTGGATTCTTTGCATTTGCATGTGTTTGAAAAACTACTTCTAGTTTTTCCTTACATATTATGCAGTATGCTGTTATTAAATAAGGACGACACAGTTCACTCCTTCCCAAAGGGTTACATATTTAGCCTTTGTTGCTGTAAACAAGTTGCATTTCGTTGGTTTTCATTTTCAGCCTCTTGGTGTTTCAAAGCATACTCATTTAGACTGAATAACAACTGTTACTCACTGAAGTCAAGTCAACTGGCTTCTACTACGAAGTGACCCATGTCACTGTCATTATAATAATTGTTAAGTGTAGGGGAATTTAACTTTAAAATAAGCAAAAAATCTACGAAATTCAGTGATTATGAATTGAATTTTCTGCCCTGGCTGTACTTCCTCCTACTACAGACATCAACACTGCAGTTCTCTCTACAAATGAAAGGAATTCGCTTCAAGACCGTTTCTTTCCAATTGAAAATTTTGAAATTCAAATTTACTTTAAATGCCCTTTAGCCCTTGTATTGTCTGGTATGGACTCAGGGATGCTCCAGTTCCCCAGCCTCTCTTTAGTGTCTGACTTGGTTTGCATTGCTCAGGATAATATCCTCTGACAGTCCTCAGTGTTCACCTCTCATAGTTTGCCTGGGTCCATATTCAAGAACTGACTCTGTGAACATCAGCTGAAGACATGATCTCTCTCACTAGACCATGCAAGCTCAGGACTCTTTCTGTGTTTGAAGAACATATAAGAAATATACCTCAATGAGGTTCTCCCTCTGCCCATTTTGATGTTAATATATCATAAATGAATGGATTCCATGGATGGTTCTTAATATAGTATTCACTTGAAGTAACAAACCAATCCCACTCCTTGAGGATCCTATTTACCCCAGTGACACACTTTATATGTGTATGTTTATTGGTCTTTTAAAAGAAAAACAACGAAACAAAGCAAAACAAAACAAAAAAAAAGAAAAACTATAACCAATCAAACGAAAACTTCTAAATATTTCTTTACTTCTGTTTTACATATATGAGCAATGAACCTCCTTTTCACAGTTGCTACATAGAAGTGATCAGTAGTCAAAATATTAATTCACAGAGAAGTGCATTAGGGACTTCAAGTATGGAAACTTATTCAATACAAATAAAGTAATAGCAATAATAACACATCAAGCTTGAATTATACCCATGTTCTTGTATGTCAGAGTAGAAAAGCACTTGCCCAAACATTGCTTATATGCTTGTGTAAGATTTCTCAACAGGTAACATTTACTATTACTTCCTCAGGAAAGAGAGCATGGTAGGGCCAATTGTTCCATAAGTAATTTTAAGAAGCATGAGTTTTATGGTGTTATCATAATTGTTTTCCAGCCTGAAAAATTGTTTCTTCACAATAGGTATTTGCTATTGTCTCCCAGCATCAATGAATGTTAAATATTCAACATATTGTTAAGTGAAATCTATTAAATTGACAATTAGCAGATCAACTTATTTTCTTAACATTCGCTATATAAATGACAATGTTTAGTATAAATTAAAGACTGCATTCTTTTTTGACTTAAAGGAGAGGATTTTTAAAACAAACTTTCTTTGTATCTTATCAGCTAAATGTTGTTAATTATTGTTGCTGCAGTGTTTTTTTCAGATGTAAGAGTTTGTATAATTGACTCCAGCCAGTAAATGTGCAATAAAGAAAATAATATTTTGTAAATGGTGAAGCATGACATGTTGTTCAGAAAACAGATTTAAAATAGATAAAAGCTCCTGGTCAAAGTAACAAATAGAAAGCAATGCAAATGAGAAAGAGAGACTCATTTAAAATATTTATGCTAATAACATTATAGTAAAGAAGTTTCAATATTATTTACTATTGAATGCACATAAAAGAAAAGAGAATTCTTTGCTTTCTCACACCTTTTAAACTGTGTTATAAATTTAGTGTTTATAACTACACATGAAAAAGTACTACATTAAAATTCAAAGATCTAGACAAGATAACTTGAGTAGAAGAAACTTTGTAATTTGCTCTCTCAATTCAGAATCTTCAACAAATACAAGCACAAATCAAATATTTCCACCATCATTTGAACTTACATTAAATACTCATAAAAACTCACTCTGTGAATGTTGTATTGTCATTCAACTCTTGAGCTTAAATTCAATCACACACCTGTGGTAGTCCTAATCAAAATAGGTTAGTTATATATAAAAAAGCAAGTTGCATATACAACCAAAACAATTAAGCTATTCTGAGACCACGTGGTACTTATTTATTTAATAACTTGGGAACGATACTGCAATAACACTGGGTTTTGTTTACTTGTTTACGTGTGCGCGTGTTTATTTATTTGCATCTAGACTTCTCACGTACCCTAATGAGATATCCCATTTGATTTGGAATATAATTGAAGGTATTTGCTTAATTACCTTTCTGAAGAAATCTAATTACTGATTTTATTACAGTCAGACATTTTTACAGACTCTCCAGAACATGTTTGTAAAGACAGACTTTGTTGAAATATTTATTTCACAGTATAGCTACCATCTGAATCTTAGACTTGGAATACTCATAGTGTGTCCCACACTGATTATTAATATGTCTCTGCAGCCTGCCTTGTGTTCTTCAGGGAAAGTCAGCGGAGCGCTCACGTCACCTTCTGAGTTCTGTCATCGCCCCAGCCTAGGGCGATGACCTCCTCAAGCGCTTGAAAGTGGAAAAGCAGCCTACATAGATGCTGCAATCTTTGTTTTGTGCATGTTTTTTCTCACTGTCTGTACACACTGGCTTAGTTTTTGTAGTTTCAGTGACAGAGGTTTTAATGAATCAGCCTGATTCTTTTATACTTTTGGTTACTGAACAGGTGAAGTTGGAAGAGCGAGTGAGTAAATGTTGCTGGAACTGCTAAGACTCGGAACTGAGGAGCATTGCTTATTTTGTCCTCAGAAATCAACCAAGAGCTCAATGATAACTACAAAGAAACACACACACACATACATACACACACGCACACATGCACACACATACACACACACATCAAGATAAAATAAAACAAAACAAAAAACACACATACCACATGCAATCTCACGGCCAATTCTCATGGTTTTTATGTCAAGGTCATCTAAGCAACAGAAAAAAATGAGTTAACTTTCCTTCCTTTTGTTTCCGTAGACCTCGTGATGAATTTAGTGAGAAGTCTTATGTTCCCTCTTCTATTTTCTCATGATTCCCAGGAATCAATTGCTCAAAATTACAAACAGAAGCTTTGCTCTGGATTTCCCAGCTTCTGCCATTTGTCACCTTCACTGAGACAAATGTTGCTAAGCCTTGAGAACCTAAGTCAAACTTTCTCCTCTGGAACCTGATACTGCCCTAATGCATATTGGACTGGTGCAAAGACATTTTGTAATATCTCAGCATGTACTGATAATGTGGAAAATACTATCTACATGATCCGTCCTGATCCTAGGATGATCACCTAGTAGCGAAAGCAGTCACCCGTAGAATTCTCTTAGGGACCAGTAATACTTTTCCTACTGCTGAAAACTGTTGCTTCATTTGCTTTGTCAAGTTGGAGGTTTATAGACAACTGGAAATCAGCATCTAATTTGACAAATGAAATGTCAGCAATTCGTAATGAGCTAACTTCACATTGGCTGTGGTGTAAGTCTATAATGTCTATGCAGCTCCTGAGTTTGTGCAGGCAATGACTTTTTACTTTGATGATTAATATTTGATCTACAAACAAAGTACTGAGTTACCTGCATACTACTCTTGGTTATATACCCAAAAGATGCTCAATCAAACTACAAGAAAATTTGTTCAACTATGTTCATATAGCATTATTTGTAATAGCCAGAACCTTGAAACAACCTAGATGCCACTCAAACAAATAATGGATAAAGAAAATATGGCACATTTGCACATTAGAGTACTACTCAGCAACAACAAAAAAGAAATAACACCTTGAATTTCACCTGCAAATGGATGGAACTAGAAAACACCATCTGAGTGAGGTATTCCAGACCCAGAAAGATGAACATGGTATGTACTCATTCATAAGTAGATACTAATTGTCAAACAAAGGATATTGATCTTATAATTCATGATCCTAGAGAAGCTTGTTGGAAGAGGTGCGCGGGCTGCATTCCTGGCACCTGGTCCCCAGCATAGGGCCCCTTGTTCTGTCCCACCTGGATCCTGGTGCGTACCCGAAATAATTACACGGAAACTGTATTCATTTAAATACTGCCTGGCCCATTAGGTCTAGCCTCTTATTGGCTAACTCTCACATATATGTTTAACCCATTTCTAATAATCTGTGTGTCACCACGAGTCATGGCTTACCGGGAAAGATTCAGCGTGTCTGACCTGGGAGCTTTATGGCGGGTGGCTCTCTCTCTGACCCTGTCCCTTTCCCAGTATTCTGTTCTCTTTTCCCTGTCTATCTAAGTCCTGTCCTATCAAAAGGCCAAGGCAGTTTCTTTATTAACCAATAAAAGCAACCCAAATACAGAAGGACCCTCCTACACCACAAGCTAAGTAACAAGATTAACCCTAAGAAAAACACACATAGATCCACCTGGAAAGGGTAAATTGATAAGATCACCTGATAAAATTGGGAGCATAGGGGTGTAGGAGAAGGAAGGGTAGAAGAAGAGGAGGGGAGGAGAAGGGGGTATGAGAACTTGAGGAAATGGGATAGTCGAGATGGGGGAAGGACAGAGATGAGAGCAAGGAAAGAGATATTTTGATTGAGGGAGCCATTATGGGGTTAGAAAGAAACGTGGCACTAGAGAAACTCCCAGGAATCCACAAGGATGACCCCAGTTAAGACTCTAAACAATCAAGAAACTAGACATTAAAATTCTAAATACCCCAATTAAAAAATGGGGTAAGGATCTGAATAGAGAATTCTCAACAGAGGATGTTCGAATGGCCAAAAGATACTTAAGGTCATGTTCAACTTCCTTAGCAATCAGGGAAATGCAAATCAAAACAACTTTGAGATACCATCTTACATCTGTCAGAATGTCCAAAATCAAAAACACCAACGATTGCCTATGCTGGAGAGGATGTGGAGTAAGGGGAACTCTCATCCATTGCTGGTGGGAATGCAAACTTGTGCAACCTCTTTGGAAATCAGTGTGGCGGTTTCTCAGGAAATTGGGAATCAACCTACCTCAGGATCCAGCAATACCACTCTTGGGAATATACCCAAGAGATGCCCAATCATACTACAAAAGCATTTGTGCAACT
>PVIU01031252.1:0-15070 GCA_004026605.1 Ondatra zibethicus
TTGTTAGGAGTAAATGGAGTGTGGCATTTCTGTCTACATTCTTTAGTTTTAAACATAAGTACGTTCTTTTGAAAGTGTATTTAGCTTCTTAACTAAATGCTGAGTTTGCAACAAAGAAACACAAGAAGGTTTCTTTAAGATGGATCTTCTTTTCTTTATTATCTTCACTGTTGACTGTGTTATAAGCTTATGTGTGGAAAAAACATACGTTTCTCTCTAAAGAGAAACACTCTGTTCACATTGTTCAAAGCATTGTGAAAAGTAAATGGAGTATGGCATTTCTGTCTGCATTCTTTAGTTTTAAACATAAGTACGTTCTTTTGAAAGTGTATTTACCTTGTTATATAAATGGTGAGTTTGAACCAAAGAAACACAAGAAGGTTCTTGAAAGATGCTTCTTCTTTTCAGTATTCTCTTCACTGTTCTCAGCTTTATAAGCTTAGGTGAGAAACAAACATGCGTTTCTCTCTAAAGAAAAACACTAGTACACTTTGTTCAAAGCATTGTTAGAAGTAAATGGGGTGTGGCATTTCTGTCTACATTCTTTAGTTTTAAAGATAAGTACGTTCTTTGAAAGTGTATTTAGCTTCTCAACTGAATGGTGAGTGTACACAAAGAAACACAAGAAGGTTTCTGAAAGACGCATCTTCTTTTCAGTATTCTCTTCACTGTTCCCAGAGTTATAAGCTTATGTGAAAAACAAACATGCATTTCTCTCTAAAGAGAAACAGTCTGTTCACATTGTTCAAAGCATTCCAGAAGTAAGTAGAGGGTTGAATTTCTGTCTACATTCTTTAGTTTTGAAGATAAGTACGTTCTTTTGAAAGTGTATTTAGCTTCTTAAGTGACTTGTGAGTTTGCACCAAAGAAACACAACAAGGTTTCTGAAAGACACATCTTCTTTTAAGTATTCTCTTCACTGTGCTCAGCGTTATAAGCTCATGTGCTAAACAATCATGCATTTCCCTCTAAAGAGAAACACTCTGTTCACATTGTTCAAAGCATTGTTAGAAGTAAATGGAGTGTGGCATTTCTGTCTACATTCTTTAGTTTTAAAGATAAGTACGTTCTATTGAAAGTGTATTTAGCTTCTTAAATGAATGGTGAGTTTACACCAAAAAAACACAATAAGGTTTCTGAAAGACGCATCTTCTTTTCAGTATTCTCTTCATTGTTCACAGCGTTATAAGAATATGTGAGAAACCAAAATGTCTTTCTAAGGAGAAAAATACTGTTCACATTGTTCAAAGCATTGTTAGAAGTAAATTAAGTGTGGCCATTCTTTCTACATTCTTTGGTTTTAAAAATTAGTACACAGGAAAGTAAACACAGGTAGTTTAATTAAAGACACAACTTATTTTAACTATTCTCTTCACTGTTCTCAGTGTTATAAGCTCATGTGAGAAACAAACATTCGTTTCTCTCTAAAGCGAATCACTCTGTACACATTTTTCAAAGCATTGATAGAAGTAAATGGAGTGTGGCATTTCTGTCTACATTCTTTAGTTTTAAAGATAAGTACGTTCTTTTCAAAGTGTATTTAGCTTGTTAACTGAATGCTGAGTTTGCACCAAAGAAACACAAGAAGGTTTCTGAAAGACGTATCTTCTTTTCAGTATTCTCTTCACTGTTCTTAGCGTTATAAGCTTATTTGTGAAACAAACATGCATTTCTCTCTAAGGAGAAAGAATCTGTTCACATTGTTCAAAGCATTGTTAGAAGTAAATGAAGTGTGGGATTTCTGTCTACATTCTTTAGTTTTAAAGATAGGTAAGTTCTCTTAAAGTGTATTTAGCATCTTAACTGAATGCTGAGTTTGCACCAAAAAACAAAAGAAGTTTTCTGAAAGAAGCGTCTTATTTTCAGTATTCTCTTCAATGTTCATAGCGTTATAAGCTTAAGTGTGAAACAAACATGTGTTTCTCTCTAAAGAGAAACAGTCTGTTCACATTTTTCAAAATATTTCATAAGTAAATAGAAGGTGGAATTTCTGTCTGCATTCTTTAGTTTTAAAGATAAGTATGTTCTTTTGAAAGAGTAATTAGCTTCTTAACTGAATGGTTAGTTTGCACCAAAGAAACACAAAAAGTTTTTTGAAAGACACATCTTCGTTTCAGTGTTCTCTTCACTGTTAACAGCGTTATAAGCTTATATGTGAAACAAACATACGTTTCTCTCTAAAGAGAAACACTCAGTTTACATTGTTCAAAGCATTGTTAGAAGCAAATGGAGTGTGGCATTTCTGTCTACATTCTTTAGTTTTGAAGATAAGTAAGTTCTTTTAAAATGTACTTAGTTTATTAACTTAATTCTGAGTTTTCACCAAATAAACACAAGGAGGTTTCTGAAAGATGCATATTTTTTTCAGTATTCCCTTTACTGTTCACAGAGTTATACATATCTGTGAAACAAACATGCATTTCTCTCTAAAGAGAAACCCTCAGTTTAGATTGTTCAAAGCATTGTTAGAAGTAAATGGAGTGTGTCATTTCTGTCTACATTATCTAGTTTTAAAGATAAGTACGTTCTTTGAAAGTTTATTAAGGTTCTCAACTGAATGCTGAGTTACAAAAAGAAACACAAGAAGGTTTCTGAACGACGCATCCTCTTTACAGTTCTCTTCACTGTTCACACCTTATAAGCTTATGTGAGAAACAAACATTCGTTTCTCTCTAAAGAGAAACACTCTGTTCACATTGTTCAAAGCATTTTCTGAAGTAAACGGAGTGTGGCATTTCTGTCTACATTCTTTAGTTTAAAGATAAGTACATTCTTTTGAAAGAGTATTTAGCCTGTTAACTGAATGCTGAGTTTTCACCAAACAAACACAAGAAGGTTTCTGAAAGACGCATCTTCTTTTCAGAGTTCTCTTCACTGTTAACAGCGTTATAAGCTTATATGTGAAACAAACATGCGTTTCTCTCTAAAGAGAAACACTCAGTTTACATTGTTCAAAGCATTGTTAGAAGCAAATGGAGTGTGGCATTTCTGTCTACATTCTTTAGTTTTGAAGATAAGTAAGTTCTTTTAAATTGTACTTAGCTTATTAACTTAATTCTGAGTTTTCACCAAATAAACACAAGAAGGCTTTTGAAAGACGCATATTTTTTTTCAGTATTCCCTTCACTGTTCACAGAGTTATACTTATGTGTGAAACAAACATGCATTTCTCTCTAAAGAGAAACACTCAATTTACATTGTTCAAAGCATTGATAGAAGTAAATGGAGTGTGGCATTTCTTTCTACATTCTTTAGTTTTAAAGATAACTAAGTTCTTTAAAAGTGTATTTAACTTATTAACTGAAATCTGAGTTTGCACCAAAGACACACAAGAAGGTTTCTGAAAGATGCATCTACTTTTCAGTATTCGCGTCACTCTTAACAGAGTTATACTTATGTGTGAAACAAACATGCGTTTCTCTCTAAAAAGAAAACTCTGTTCACATTGTTCAAAGCATTATTAGAGGTAAATGGAGTGTGGCATTTTGCTTGTTAACTGAATGCTGAGTTTCTTTGGTTCAAACTCACCATTCATTAAGAAGCTAAATACACTTTCAAATGAAAGTAATTATCTTTAAAAATAAAGAATGTAGACAGATATTCAACCGTCTATTTACTTCAGAAATGCTTTGAACAATGTGAAAAGACTGTTTCTCTTTAGAGAGAAATGCATATTTGTTTCTCATCTAAGCTTATAACGCTGTGAACAGTGAAGAGAATACTGAAAAGAAGAAGCATCTTTCAGGAACCTTCCGGTGTTTCTTGGGTTCAAACTCAGCATTCAGTTAAGAAGCTAAATACACTTTCAAAAGAAAGTACTTATGTTTAAAACTAAAGAATGTAGACAAAAATGCCACAATCCATTTACTCCTAACAATGCTTTAAACAATGTGAACAGACTGTTTCTCTTTAGAGAGAAACAAATGTTTGTTTCTCACTTGAGCTTATAACGCTGAGAACAATGAAGAGAATACTGAAAAGAAGACGTGTCTTTCAATAACTTTCTTGTGTTTCTTTGGTGCAAACTCAGCACTCAGTTAAGAAGATAAATACACTTTCAAAAGAACTTACTTATCTTTAAACTAAAGAATGTAGACTGAAATGCCACAGTCCACTTACTTCTAACAATGCTTTGAAAAATGTGTACAGAGTGTTTCTCTTTAGAGAGAAACAAATGTTTATTTCTCAAATGAGATATAACGCTGAGAACTGTGAAGAGAATACATAAAAGAAGATGCGTCTTTCAGAAATCTTCTTTTGTTTCTTTGGTTCAAACTGAGCATTCAGTTAACAAGCTAAATACACTTTCAAAGAACGTACTTATCTTTAAAACCAAAGAATGTAGAAAGAAATGCCACAATGCATTTACTTCAAACAATGCTTTGAGCAATGAGAACAGAGTGTTTCTCTTTAGAGAGAAAGACATGTTCGTTTCTCACATATGCTTATAACGCTGTGAACAATGAAGAGAATACTGAAAAGAAGATGCGTCTTTCAGAAACGTTCCGGTGTTTCTTTGGTGAAAACTCAGCATTCAGTTAACAAGCTAAATACACTTTAAAAGAACTTACTTATCTTCAAAACTAAAAAATGTAGACAGAAATGCCACACTCCATTTACTCCTAACAATGCTTTGAACAATGTGAACTGAGTGTTTCTCTTTAGAGAGAAACGAGTTTTTGTTTCACACATAAGCTTATAACGCTATGAACCATGAAGAGAATTCTGAAAAGAAGATGCGTCTTTCAGAAATTGTCTTGTGTTTCTTTGGTGCAAACTCCGCATTAAGTTAACAGGAAAAATACATTTCAAAAGAATGTACATATCTTTAAACTAAAGAATGTAGAAAGAAATTCAACACTCTATTTACTTCTGGAATGTTTGAACAATATGAACAGACCATTTCTCTTTAGAGAGAAATGCATGTTTGTTTCTCACATAAGCTTATAACGCTGTGAACAATGAAGAGAATACTGAAACGAAGATGCGTCTTTCAGAAACCTTCTTGTGTTTCTTTGGTGCAAACTCAGCATTCAGTTAACAGTCTAAATAAACTTTCAAAAGAATGTACTTATCTTTAAAACTAAAGAACGTAGACAGAAAGGCCACACTCCATTTACTGCAGACAACGCTTTGAACAATGTGAACAAAATTTTTCTCTTTAGAGAGAAACGCATGTTTGTTTCTCACATAAGCTTATAACGCTGTGAACAGTGAAGAGAATACTGAAAAGAAGATGTGTCTTTAATAAACCCTCTTGGGTTTCTTTGTGTAAACTAACCATTCAGTTGAGAAGCTAAATACACTTTCAAAAGAACTTACTTATTTTTAAAACTAAAGAATGTAGACAGGAATACCACTATCCATTTACTCCAGACAATGCTTTGAACAATGTGAACAGAGGGTTTCTCTTTAGAGGGAAATAAATGTTTGTTTCTCACACGAGCTTATAATGCTGAGAACAGTGAAAAGAATATATAAAAGAAGATGAGTCTTTCATTAACCTACTTCTGTTTCTTTGGTGCAAACTAACCATTCAGTTAAGAAGCTATATACACATTCAAAAGAACGTACTTATCTTTAAAACTAAAGAATGTAGAAAGAAATGCCACACTCCATTTACTTCTAACAGTGCTTAGTACAATGTAATCAGAGTGTTTCTCTTTAGAGAGAAACTCATGTTTGTTTCACACATAAGTATAACTCTGTGAACAGTGAAGAGAATACTGAAAAGAAGATACGTCTTTCAGAAACCTTCTTCTGTTTCTTTTTGTAAACTCACCATTCAGTTGAGAAGCTAAATACACTTTCAAAAGAACATACTTATCTTTAAAACTAAAGAATGTAGACAGAAATTCAGCCCTCCATTTAATTCAGAAAGGCTTTGAACAATGTGAACAGACTGTTTCTCTTGAGAGAGAAACGCATGTTTGTTTCAAACATAAGCTTATAACGCTGTTAACAGTGAAGGGAAAACTGAAAAGAAGATGCGTCTTTCAGAAAACTTCTTGTTTTTCTTTGGTGCAAAATCAGCATTCAGTTAAGAAGATAAATACACATTCAAAAGAACGTATATATTTTTAAAACTAAAGAATGTAGAAAGAAATGCCATACTCCATTTACCCTTAACAATGCTTTCAACAATGTGAACAGAGTGTTCTCTTCAGAAAGAAACGCATTTTTGTTTCACACATAAGTATAACCCTGTGAACAGTGAAGAGAATACTGAAAAGAAGATGCGTCTTTCAGAAACCTTCTTGTGTTTCTTTAGTGCAAACTCAGCATTCAGTTAACAGTCTATATACACTTTCAAAGAATGTACTTATTTTTAAAACTAAAGAATGTGGACAGAAATGCCACACTCCATTTAACCCAGACAATGCTTTGAACAATGTGAACAGAGTATTTGTGTTTATAGAGAAACGAATGTTTGTTTCTCGCTTGAGCTTATAACGTGGAGAACAGTGAAGTGAATACTTAAAAGAAGATGCGTCTTTGAGAAACCTTCTTGTGTTTCTTTGTTCCAAACTCAGCAATCATTTAAGAAGCTAAATACACTTTCAAAAGAAGGTATTATCTTTAAAACCTAAGAATGTAGAAAGAAAGGCCACATTCAATTTACTTTTAACACTGCTTTGCACAATGTGAACAGAGTTTTTCTCTTTAGAAAGACATGTTCGTTTCTCGCATATGCTTATAACGTCGTGAACAATGAAGAGAATACTTAAAAGAAGATGCGTATTTCAGAAACCTTCCTGTGTTTCCTTGTGTAAACTCACCATTCAGTTGAGAAGCTAAATACACTTTCAAAAGAACGTACTTATCTTTAAAACTAAAGAATGTAGACAGGAATACCACATCCCATTTAACCCAGACAATGCTTTGAACAATGTGAACAGAGGGTTTCTCTTTAGAGAGAAACGAATGTTTGTTTCTCACATGAGATTATAACGCCGAGAACAGTGAAGAGAATATATAAAAGCAGATGCGTCTTCATTAACCTTCTTCTGTTTCTTTGGTACAAACTCAGCATTCAGTTAAGAAGCTAAATGCACTTTCAAAAGAACGTACTTATCTTTAAAACTAAAGAATGTAGGAAGAAATGCCACACTCCATTTAACTTTAATAATGCTTTGAACAATGTGATCAGAGTGTTCTCTTTAGATAGAAACGCATGTTTGTTTCACACATAAGTATAACGCTGTGAACAGTGAAGAGAATATTGAGAAGAATATGCATCTTTCAGAAACCTTCTTGTGTTTCTTTGTGTAAACTCACCATTCAGTTAAGAAGCTAAATACACTTTCAAAAGAACGTACTTATCTTTAAAGCGAAAGAATGTAGAGAGAAATTCAACCCTCTATTTACTTCAGAAATGCTTTGAACAAAGTGAACAGACTGTTTCTCTTTAGGGAGAAACGCATTTTTGGTTCACACATAAGTATAACCCTGTGAACAGTAAAGAGAATACTGAAAAGAAGATGCGTCTTTCAGTAACCTTACTGTGTATCTTTGTGTAAACTCACCGTTCAGTTGAGAAGCTAAATACACTTTCAAAAGAACGTACTTATCATTAAAACCAAAGAATGTAGAAAGAAATGTCACACTCCATTTACTTCTAACATTGTTTGAATTATGTGAACAGAGTGTTTCTGTTTAGAGAGAAAGACATGTTCGTTTCTCACTTGAGCTTATAACACTGAGAACAGTGAAGTGTATACTGAAAAGAAGATGTGTCTTTCAGAAACCTTCTTGTGTTTCTTTGGTGTAAACTCACCATTCATTTAAGAATCTAAATACACTTTCAAGAGAACGTACTTCTCTTTAAAACCCAAGAATGTAGA
The DNA here is from genome assembly GCA_004026605.1 of Ondatra zibethicus. Taxonomy (NCBI): domain Eukaryota; kingdom Metazoa; phylum Chordata; class Mammalia; order Rodentia; family Cricetidae; genus Ondatra; species Ondatra zibethicus. The sequence goes on from PVIU01031252.1 coordinate 7,845, forward strand.
AAGAAATGCCACACTCCATTTACTTATAACAATGCTTTGAACAATGTGAACAGAGTGCTTCTCTTTAGAGAGAAAGATGTGTTCGTTTCTCACATAAGCTTATAAGGCTGGGAACAATGAAGAGAATACTGAAAAGAAGATGCATCTTTCAGAAACCTTCTTGTGTTTCTTTGCTGCAAACTCAACATTCAGTTAAGAAGCTAAATACACTTTCAAAAGAACGTACTTATCTTTAAAACTAAAGAATTTAGACAGAAATTCAACCACCTATTTACTTCTGGAATGCTTTGAACAATGTGAACAGACTGTTTATCTTTAGAGAGAAATGCATGTTTGTTTCTCACATAAGCTTATAACGCTGAGAACAGTGAAGTGAATACTTAAAAAAGATGCGTCATTAATTAAACTTCCTGTGTTTCTTTGGTGCAAACTCAGCACTCAGTTAAGAAGCTAAATACACTTTCAAAAGAACGTACTTATCTTTAAAACCAAAGAATGTAGAAAGAAATGCCACTCTCCATTTACTTCTAACAGTGCTTTGAACAATGTGAACAGAGTGTTTCCCTTTAGAGAGAAAGACATGTTCGTTTCTCACATAAGCTTATAAGGCTGTGAACAATGATGAGAATACTGAAAAGAAGATGCCCCTTTCAGAAACCTTCTTGTGCTTCTTTGGTGCAAACTCACCATTATGTTAAGAAGCTAAATACACTTTCAAAAAAACATATATATCTTTAAAACTAAAGAATGTAGATGGAAATTCAACCCTCTATTTACTCCTGGAATGCTTTGCACAATGTGAACAGACTGGTTTCTTTAGAGAGACATGCATGTTTGTTTCCAGGATAAGCTTATAACTCTGTGAACAGTGAAGATAATACTGAAAAGAAGATGCGTCTTTCACAAACCTTCTTGGCTTTCTGTGTGTAAACTCACCATTCAGTTGAGAACCTAAATAAACTTTCAAAAGAACGTACTAATCTACAAAACTAGAGAATGTATACAGAAATGCCACACTCCATTTACTGCTGACAATGCTTTGAACAATGTAAACTGAGTGTTTCTCTTTAGAGAGAAATGCATGTTTGTTTCACAAATAAGCTTATAATGCAATGAACCGTGAAGAGAATACTGAAAAGATGATGCGTCCTTCAGAAAACTTGTGTTTCTTTTGTGCAAACACAGCATTCAGTTAAGAAGCTAAATACACTTTCAAAACTAGAGAATGTAGACAGAAATGCCACACTCCATTTACTTCTGACAATTCTTTGAACAATATAAACTGAGTGTTTCTCTTTAGAGAGAAACGCATGTTTGTTTCACACATATGTATAACTCTGTGAACAGTAAAGAGAATACTGAAAAGAATATGCGTCTTTCAGAAACGTTCCTGTGTTTCTTTCGTGAAAACTCAGAATTCACTTGATAAACTAAATACACTTTAAAAGAAGTTACTTATCTTCAAAAGTAAAGAATGTAGACAGAAATGCCACCCTCCATTTGCTTCTAAAAATGCTTTGAAAAATGTATACTGAGTGTTTCTCTTTAGAGAGAAACGCATGTTTGTTTCACACATAAGCTTATAACGCTGTTAACAGTGAAGAGAATACTGAAAAGAAGATTCGTCTTTAAGAAACCTTTTTGTGTTTATATGGTGCACACACAGCATTCAGTTAACAGGCTAAATACACTCTAAAAAGAACGTACTTATCTTTAAAACTAAAGAATGTAGACTGAAATGCCACACTCCATTTACTCCAGACAATGCTTTGAACAATGTAACAGAGGGTTTATCTTTACGGAGAAACGAGTGTTTGTTTCTCACATGAGCTTATAACGCTGAGAACAGTGAAGAGTATACTTAAAAGAAGATGCGTCTTTCATTAACCTTCTTGTGTTTCTTTGGGGTAAATTCAGCATTAGTTAAGAAGCTAAATACACTTTCAAAAGAACGTACTTATCTTTAAAACTAAAGAATTTAGACAGAAATTCAACCACCTATTTACTTCTGGAATGCTTTGAACAATGTGAACAGATTGTTTCTCTTTAGAGAGTAACGCATGTTTGTTTCACACATAACCTTATAACGCTGTGAAAAGTGAAGAGAATATTGAAAAGAAGATGCGTCTTTCCAAACCTACTTTTGTTTCTTTGGTGCAAACTCAGCATTCAGTTAACAAGCTAAATACACTTTCAAAACAATGTACTTATCTTTAAAACTAAATTATGTAGACAGAAATGCCACACTCCATTTACTTCTAACAATGCTTTGAACAATGTGAACAGACTGTTTCTCTTTGAGAGAAAGGCATGTTTGTTTCACACATAAGCATATAACACTATGAACATTGTAGAGAATACTGAAAATCAGAGGCGTCTTTCAGAAAACTTCTTTTGTTTCTTTGGTGCAAACTCAGCATTCAGTTGAGAAGCTAAATACTCTTTCAAAGAATGTACTTATCTTTAAAACTAAAGAATGTAGACAGAAATGCCATACACCATTTACTTAAAACAATGCTCTGAACAATGTAAACTGAGTGTTTCTCTTCAGAGAGAAACGCATGTTTGTTTCACACATAAGCTTATAATGCAGGGAACCGTGAAGAGAATACTGAAAAGATGATGTGTCCTTCAGAAAACTTGTGTTTCTTTTGTGCAAACTCAGCATTCAATTAAGAAGCTAAATATACTTTCAAAACTAGAGAATGTAGACAGAAATGCCACCCTCCATTTACTTCTGATAATGCTTTGAACAATGTAAACTGAGTGTTTCTCATTAGAGAGAAACGCGTGTTTGTTTCACTCATATGTATAACTCTGTGAACAGTGAAGAGAATACTGAAAGGAATATGCGTCTTTCAGAAACCTTCTTGTGTTTCTTTGGTGAAAACTCAGAATTCACATGATAAACTAAATACACTTTAAAGAAGTTACTTATCTTCAAAACTAAAGAATGTAGACAGAAATGTCACACTCCATTTGTTTCTAAAAATGCTTTGAACAATGTAAACAGAGTGTTTCACTTTAGAGAGAAACGCATATTTGTTTCACACATACGTTTAGAACGCTGTTAACAGTGAAGAGAATACTGAAAATAAGATGCATCTTTCAGAAAACTTTTTTCTTCCTTTGGTGCGAACTCAGTATTCGGTTAAGAAGCTAAATACACTTTCAAAAGAATGTACTTATCTTTAAAACCAAAGAATGTAGAAAGAAATGCCACACTCCATTTACTTCTAACAGTGCTTTGAACAATGTGAACAGAGTGTTTCCCTTTAGAGAGAAAGACATGTTCGTTTCTCACATAAGCTTATAAGGCTGGGAACAATGATGAGAATACTGAAAAGAAGATGCCCCTTTCAGAAACCTTCTTGTGTTTCTTTGGTGCAAACTCAGCATTCAGTTAAGAAGCTAAATACACTTTAAATAAAGTACTTATCATCAAAACTAAAGAATGTAGACAGAAATTCAACACTCTATTTGCTTCTGGAATGCTTTGAACAATGTGAACAGACTGTTTTCTTTAGACAGAAATGCATGTTTGTTTCTCAGATAAGCTTAAAACGCTGTGAACAGTGAAGATAATACAGAAAAGAGGATGCGTCTTTCAGAAACCTTCTTGTGTTTCTTTGGTGCAAACTCAGCACTCAGTTAAGATGCTAAATACACTTTCAAAAGAACGTACTTATCTTCAAAACCAAAGAATGTAGAAAGAAAGGCCACACTCAATTTACTTTCAACAATGCTTTAAAAATTTGAACCGAGTTTTTCTCTTTACAAATACATGTTCTTTCCTCACATATGCTTATAACGCTCTGAACAATGAAGGGAATACAGAAAAGAAGATGCGAGTTTCTGAAAACTTGTGTTTCTTTGGTATAAACTCACCATTCATTTAAGAAGCTAAATAAACATTCAAAAGATCGTACTTATCTTTAAAACTAGAGAATGTAGAAAGAAATGCCCACTCCATTTACTTCTAGCAATGCTGTGAACAATGTGAACAGAGTGTTTCTCTTTGGAAAGAAACGCATGTTTGTTTCACACATAAGTATAACTCTGTGAACAGTGAAGGAAATACTGAAAAGAAGGTGCGTCTTTCAGAAACCTTCTTGTGTTTCTTTGGTACAAACTCAAAATTCACTTAATATGCCAAGTACACTTTAAAAGAACTTAGTTAACTTCAAAACAAAAGAATGTAGAAAGAAATGCCACACTCCGTTTGCTTCTAACAATGATTTGAATAATGTAAACTGAGTGTTTCTCTTTGTAGAGAAACGCATGTTTGTTTCACACATAAGATTATCGCTGTGAACAGTGAAGAGAATACTGAAAAGAAGATCCATCTTTCAGAAACCTTCTTGTTTTCTTTGGTGCAAACACAGCATTCAGTTAAGAAGCTAAATACACTTTAAAAGAACGTACTAATGTTCAAAACTAAAGAATGTAGACAGATATGCCACACTCCATTTACTTCTAACAATGGTTTGAACAATGTGAACAGAGTGTTTCTCTTTAAAAAGAAACACATGTTTGTTCCACACATAAGCTTATAACGCTGTGAACAGTGAAGAGAATACTGAAAAGAAGATGCATCTTACAGAAACCTTATTGTGTTTCATTCGTTCAAACTCAGCATTCAGTAAACAAGCTAAATGCACTTTCAAATGAACGTACTTATCACTAAATCTAAAGAATACAGAAAGAAATGCCACACTCCATTTCCTCCTAACAATTCTTTGAACAATGTGAACAGAGTGTTTCTCTTTAGAGAGAAACGCATGTTTGTTTCACACATAAGCTCATAACGCAATGAACAGTGAAGAGAATACTGAAAAGAAGATGCGTCCTTCAGAAAACTTCTTTTGTTTCTTTGTTGCAAACTCAGCATTCACTTAAGAAGCTAAATACACTTTCAAAAGAACGTACTTATCTTTAAAACTAAAGAATGTAGACAGAAATGCCAAACTCCATTTACTTCTAACAATGCTTTGAAAAATGTGAACAGAGTGTTTCTCTTTAGAGAGAAACGAATGTTTGTTTCTCACATGAGCTTATAACGCTGAGAACAGTGAAGTGAATACTTAAAAAAGATGCGTCATTAATTAAACTTCCTGTGTTTATTTGGTGCAATCTCAGCACTCAGTTAAGAAGCTAAATACACTTTCAAAAGAACGTACTTATCTTTAAAACTAAAGAATGTAGAAAGAAATGCCACCCTCCATTTACTTCTAACAGTGCTTTGAACAATGTGAACAGAGTGTTTCCCTTTAGAGAGAAAGACATGTTCGTTTCTCACCTAAGCTTATAAGGCTGTGAACATTGAAGAGAATACTGAGAAGAAGATGCGTCTTTCAGAAACCTTCTTGTGTTTCTTTGGTGCAAATTCAGCATTCAGTTAAGAAGCTAAATACTCTTTCAAAAGAAAGTACTTATCTCTAAACCTAAAGAATGTAGACAGAAATTCAACCCCCTATTTCCTTCTGAAATGCTTTGAACAATGTGAACAGACTGTTTCTCTTTAGAGAGAAATGCATGTTTGTTTCTCACATAAGCTTATAACGCTGTGAACAGTGAAGAGAATACTGACAAGAAAAAGCATCTTTCAGGAAACTTCTTGTTCTTCTTTGGTTCAAACTCACCAGTCAGTTAAGAAGCTAAATACACTTTCATAAGAACGTACTTATCTTTAAAACAAAAGAATGTAGACAGATATGCCACACTCCATTTGCCTCTAACAATGCTTTGAACAATGTAAACTGAGTGTTTCTGTTTAGAGAGAAACTCATGTTTGTTTCAAACATAAGCTTATAACGCTGTTAACAGTGAAGAGAATACGGAAAACAAGATGCGTCATTCAGAAACCTACTTGTCTTTCTTTGGTGCAAACTCAGCATTCATATAGAAGCTAATTACACTTTAAAGAAAGTACTTATCTTCAAAACTAAAGAATGTAGACAGAAATGACACACTCCATTTACTTCTAACAATGCTTTGAACAATGTAAACTGAGTGTTTCTCTTTAGAGGGAAATGCATGTTTGTTTCACACATAAGCTTATAACGCTATAAACAGTGAAGAGCATATTGAAAATAAGATGAGTCTGTCAGAAAACTTCTTGTGTTTCTTTGGTGCAAACTCAGCATTCAGTTAACAGGCTAAATACACTTTCAAAAGAACGTACTTATCTTTAAATCTAAAGAATGTAGTCAGAAATGCCACACTCCATTTACTCCATACAATGCTTTGAACAATGTGAACAGAGTGTTTCTCTTTAGACAGAAGCGAATGTTTGTTTCTCACATGAGCTTTTAACGCTGAGAACAGTGAAGAGAATACATAAAGAAAATCCTTCTTTCATTAACCTTCTTATGGTTCTTTGGTACAAACTCAGCATTCAGTTAAGAATCTCAATACACTTTCAAAAGTACGTACATATCTTTAAAACAAAAGAATTTAGAAAGAAATGCCACACTCCATTTACTTCTAGCAATGCTTTGAACAATGTGAACAGGGTGTTTCTATTTAGACAGAAATGCATGTTTGTTTCACACATAAGTATATCTCTGTGAACAGTGAAGAGAATACTGAAAAGAAGTTGCATCTTTAAGAAACCTTCTTGTGTTTTTTTGGTGTAAACTCACCATTCATTAAAGAAGATAAATACACTTTCAAAAGACCGTACTCATCTGTAAAACAAAAGAATGTAGAAAGAAATGACACACTCCTTTTGCTTCTAAAAATGCTTTGAACAATGTGAACAGAGTGTTTCTCTTTAGAGAGAAAGACATGTTCATTTCTCACATAAGCTTATAAGGCTGTGAACAATGAAGAGAATTCTGAAAAGAAGATGCGTCTTTCAGAAACCTTCTTGTTCTTCTTTGGTGTAAACTCACCAATCAGTTGAGAAGCTAAATACCCTTTCAAAGAACGTTAATGGAAATTGAATCCTACATGATTTTTGAAAAAGATTTATTTTTGTTTCTTTAAATTATGTCTCTCTTTGTGTGTGTGTGTGTGTTTGTGTGTGTGTGTGTGTGTGTGTGTGTGAGTATGTGCACACAAGTCAAGCTGTCTGTGGGTGTCAGAAGGACGTGAGATCTCCTGAAACTGGAGTTACAGGTGATTGTGAACCAGGCATCTGATCTCAGTGCTCACTGTAAGAGCACTGTATGCTGTTAACTACTGAGCCATCTCTCCAGCTCCAAAGTATAATTTAAAAAAAA
>PVIU01031253.1:0-15069 GCA_004026605.1 Ondatra zibethicus
AGGAGGAGGAAAACGGTCCTAAGAAAAGGTGAAAGTGACACTGCACCCCCAACTCACACTGTCAGGAGTCCTCCCCCCCAGAAAACACCAACTAACAACCATAACATATATGCAGAAGTCTTAGTGTGGACCCAAGCAGGCTTGGTGACTCCCACTTCAATTTCTGTGAGCTCCTATTAGCCGTGCTTAGTTGTTTGTGTGCCATATGGTACTACAGACATTGAACGCTCAGGTTCCCACAATTCTTCTCCCTCTTCCATCGGATTCCCGAGCTCCAAAGTAATTCACATTATTTTCAATTGATGGTCTTGATTCTTCCATTTATACCCATGGCTATAGCTATCTAAGGACAGCTGAAATAATGCATTGACTTATAAATAATGCATTGACTTATAAAAGCTTTTGCCAGGCTTCTGAGGGTTCAGGACAAGAGTCAGGGCAATGTAGTCTCCTGTTAATACTAAGCCTGACAAATGCATCTACTCGTCATCTTCATTTTTTTTCAAGTTTCAGTGTTACCTACATGCAGGCTTTGGAACATGTTAATCTCTTTAAAGTATGTGCAGGCCCTCAGTGCTCTTGGTTATTCTGAGAACTAGATGTAGGTTTAACACCTTGAATGCTTGGCCAATATATCAGGAGGCCTGAGAATTCTCTGAATTAGGCATTGGCCATGGATTTCTAGGGCATTTTTTGAAGAAGCTTCTATCTTTCGTCCCGTTAATGTCATAATGTCATGATGCAACAATTCATTGTTTTCCTGATAGGTTCAGTTCCAGGCCTCTCTGCCAGATCTAATGGAAGGAAATAGATTTTTCCTTTGCGGTTGTCAGTCTGAAATTGAATTTGAGATGCATTTACTTCTTATATATGCTTTATTGAGGGTAGGTAGAGATAGCTTAGGAAATAGAAGGTGAGATTAAAAAAGATAAGGAGTGAGGCAATCTTGTGTTTGTGTGTGTGTTGACGTGCGTATGTGTTGCAGGCACCCACGGCCGCACCACATGAGTGTAGGTAATAAGGCAACCTTCGGTGTCAGACATCACCTTTCACAGGGACTTTGTTGTTTACCACTGTAAGCCAAAATAATAAATTTAAGTTAAAAAGGAAAGAAATATCTGATGAAATTTAACTTACTTGTGGTAATTTAGTTTAAAGTTAGTAGTGTATAAAATTTTTAGCTAAATTTAGTTTCTTATTCCATGAATATTATATGTTTTTTAATTTGTTAAACATTCTTTAATTTTCCAGCAATGTTTCACAATTTTTGCATACTCCTTAATTTATTGTTTATCATATATATATATGTATATATATATATGTGTGTGTGTTGTTATATATTCGAGTTTTAGGGTATGGCTGCCAACAATTTTTTTCGGATTTTTCTTTTCCCAATTACTGTGTATATAGTCCTATTTTTTGATTTTATATTCTACAAACTTTTTGAATAATCTTATTGATTCTAGTGGTTTTATGTAAATTTTTCTTCTTTTAATAGCATAAAACTTCTAAAATATCCTTATAAAATTCTATACATATGTTATGCTCCATGAAAATCTATCTGGTCCCTGTCTTGAAAAACAAAAACAAACAAAAAAAAAAAAGAAAATCTATCTGGAAAATAATTGTCACATAAAGGCTCAATTTTTAAATTGACATCCATGGTCAAGAATTGTAAACAAAATTATCCAGTAGTAGAAATATAATCAATGAAAATTGTACAAAATTTTAAGGGAAATATAAACCTTTATCAAATTCAAATACTCTAAACAGTTTGTTCCACATACTTATAGATGTAGACCACATTACAAAATTCATTTTAAATTTTCCAAAAGAAAGCCCCCGTATTAAAATAAAATTTTACATTCAGACATTAGTTTGGTTATTAATAAAAATGGCAAATATTTAAGAGTTAGAATTTCATTTGGAGAAAACATAAATCAAATAAATCATAGGAAACACAAGAAACACATAATTTTAGCTATATTACCATATTTTTTTTAGTTTGGTCCATTTGCCACAGAGTTTTCACAAGAGATAATTTACTCAGAGTATGTGTTCTTATGGTTTGACTTCCTATAGGTTCTGACATAGACAAACCCAGTGAATAAAGCTCAGTAATGGATAATTGAATGTCCCAGACAACACTCTGCATTCTAAATAACATGATTTGCTTTAATGATTTTGAAAATAAAATAAATAGTGTTGTACTGAAATATTATGTCTCACATAACTAGTTGGTATGCCAAAGAAACAATAACTTAACCTGCCAGCCAGGAGAAACACCTGCTGTCTTAGTTTAGGGCCACTGATGCCAGATTGTTTTATTACCCTGTAGATTATCAAACTGAGTTTACAAATGAGGGCATTAGCTGCTGTTGCTTCTGGAAATTGAACGCTGTTTCACCACAGTTCTGTGTGACCAGAATAGATTCTGCAGCTATTTTTTGCTTGTTTGTTTGTTTTATATCCTTAGCAACTTTGTATTCTAAATCTGGGTCACATTTATTCAATTTATAGAGTCCTTTCCCTGCTGTGCAACTATCCTACATTGCAAGGAGAAAAAAAACCAAACCAAACAAAAACACATAAGAAACAATAAAACTATTGGGGCACTTTAGCTTCAGTAGAAGGCCTATATCCAGTATTATTTGGGTGATTCTTAAAAAATAAGGAATTATTGAAGACAATAAACACACAAAATTATGTTATAAGACTTTACAGTTTACTTATTAGAGTAACACATCATAACTTTAATTTCTCTCTGCTTCTGTTAGACAAGGATATTATTGTTTGCAACTGCCCCTTCTAACAGAAAATGATCAGTTTCATTTATTATAGAGAAGAGAGGCTATAAAGATTCTTCAACCATTAAAAGTGTTTATTACTCTTGAAGAGAATCTGAGTTAAATTTTCAAAAATCATATCAGGCCATCTGTAATTTCAGATCCAGGAAAACTGTCCTTCATGTGTACCTACATATATTCATACAAACACACACAATTTTTAGAAAATAAAATATTTGAAATGAGAGATAGAAAAGAGTTTCTCACCTCAGCAATACTGATATTTGTGAGGAGCTCCCGTTTTACTCTAGGGTGTTTAGCAGTATCCATGCCATCCCTCCACTAGATGTCAGTAATACCTTTCTTATAGTTGTGACAATCAAAGACATCTATAAATATTGCCGAGTATCTCTGGGACTCAAAATCATCACGGAAGGAAATCACATCACTAGAAGAAAAAGGATAATTACTTCCTGCATTCAGCACAATAGTCACATTCTTTAGTGAAAGTGTTTGCCTATTTTATTTTTGCCACATACCTGTGTTTGATATTCTGTAAAAAAATTGAAATTTTAACTACAATTAATCTTTCCCATTATAATCAAGGCTATTTTTTATTTTCATGTGAAGTGTTTTATGTGACATAACAATTCAAATGTCCAAATATTTCATTACCAACTACAAAACAACTAATGTGTAAGAAACATTATGGTATAAATGATAAATTCTAATTTGCTATAAATGTAGTAAAATGGCACCACTTTGTTAGAAACACCTGACAATGTATGTACTTTTACTACTGGAAAACATTGCAGAAAGTCTGTGCACAACTGTGACTTCCTACAACTCTTACTAAAAAATTATGTTGAGATTAATCACATATTTCTATGTTAATGTGATGCATTTTTAAGGTATAAATATGATTTTCCTACACAAATAACTTCTGTAAGAGATTTTTTAAAACTATGTATGAGATTGGACCTTAAAACAGAGGCTTTGTATGGCTAGTGCAAATTATAGTAAAAGTTCAGAGGTTATGTCAGCACAAACATGTTAGAGCACTATAAGAAATTTTGAATAAATGCTGTATTCTTAGTTTAACAATTCCCTGATTTTTAAGAAATAGCTTGCCAGGTGGTATGATGGCTAATCTTGCTTGTCAGCTTAGCGACCATGGTTATAAGGAAATTAAGTTAAAGAATTTCCTCCATTAGATTGACTTCTGACCATGTCTGTGAGTCATTTCCTAAATTGCTAATTCATATATGAGTTCCCAGATCATTGTGAGTAGTGTCATTCCTAATCAGGAGGTCTGGGCTATAAAGAAAATTGAGCTGAGCAAGTCAGAGAGAACAAGTTAGTAGGCAGCATTCCTCCACGTGTTTATGCTTCTAGTTCTTTATTAAGTTCCTGCCTTGCTTTAACTCTATGATGGACTATAACCTATATGATTAAATAAACTCTCTCCTCCTCAAGTTGCTTTTGTCATAACATTTATTACAACAACAGAAAACAAACTAGAACTTTAAATAAAGGGTTTTTTTTCCAAGTGGCTACCCCTTTATCTCAGGGGACCAAAGCTCTTGTTGACATGAATGCCGAAAGCAACTATGGATTGGATTTATTTTTTCTTTTATCATTGGAGACAACAGAGTCAAAGAGTTAAATAAAAGTGATGTTTAGGTCTTTCCAGAAGGCATTTCTTCTTGATGGTACAGCCTTGTGTCAGGCAATATCCACATTATGGAGGGCATTTTAAACCAATGTCCACTAGTATTCCAAAATTAGAAGTTTTCCATTGCAAGTAAAGTTGGCTTACTTAGCTCCCACTATGAACGGGAATGAAGGAATTGAGATTCAGTTATTGAGAGACATGCCTAAAAGGATCAAGTCAAAAACAGTAGATTTATCATTCTGTATCTATCATTGTCAAAAATCCTGAACATCTGTAGAGTTTCTCCAATGAGCCTTGAAGTATTTTGTTATCCCTGCTGCTTCCAGTATTTGTTTAACAACGAAACACTGATGTCAGTTGAAGTGGTTCACTTCGTTTTTCTTTCTTCTCTTTTTCAGACACTTCTCTCTCCCCCTCAGCTGTGGTTTGTTCTTAAAATAACCCACTGAGTTTAATTCATGTTGCTCACATGTACGTGGGTGTGAGGTTATTTACTGGAGTATTGACACGCTATCTGTGGTCACACTTTTGAAGAGAAGTACATATCTTTGTTCAAGTTATGGCTGGCCAGAGAGTTAAGAATTGTTCCCCGATGAAAAAGAAAAATATAATCTAGGCCATGCATTAAAGTTGGAGGAGTTTCACATGATTCCCGCAAGACTCTCTACTTAATTCATTCAATTCTCTGATACTGGACAGACTTTAATAAGTTGTAGGAGTCATTGAATAAGAAACCCTAAGATCAGAGCTAATTACACTGCATCGTACTTCAATTGTGAAATCCTATTTTGTTCTGGCACATGGTTAACAAACATAACAAAGCAATCATAATTTTGTTAAGAATATGCAGCCTAAAAATCTTCCAAAAATGTTTCACCACCATTCCTAAATATTGGAGATTAAATCTATAGTTTGTTAATCAGTTTCCATCACCATAACAAAATATCTGCAATAACTGAATGAAAAGTCAGAAAGATTAATTTTGGTGCACACATTGCAGGTTTTAGTACATTTTTCTTAGGTTCACTGTTTAACACAGTATGGGGCAGCACACCACACCTGAGATAGGATCAGTGGTGCCTGAGAGGCAAAGGCAGAGACAGTGAGAAAGGGCCAATGCCTTGATATTTCTTTTTAGATCAGGCGGTAAATAACCCAACTTCCTCTATTTGATCTACTTTCAAAAATATATTTCACTTTCCTATAGTCCTATGGGCTGGTGAGTGTCCTCTAAATATATTAGCATTTAGGAGACATTTAACATCCAAACCATAACAACAAAATTTCCAATGCACTTTATTTAGGTGGCAGGTTTCTATAGGCCCATACCCTTAATTTGCAGATTTTGGATACATATGGAGTTTGGTCAAATGGGTTACAAAGTCTATTCACTTCTATGTTCTCTGATGTCATCAAAACAGAAGTATGAATTCAGAAATTCAGGTTTCTTTTGAACTACGTAGTTACATAGAAATAGAAGAAAAACTGTGAGATAACACTCTCTTTTTTTGCAAGTAAATTCTATCATTCTGATAATCTCAGCATTTTAGGTTATAGGAAGAAAATCATCTACCTAAGAAGATACAAAGCAGCTTCTTTACATGTTTATTGACGTATTTTACTGTTAATGTCACATATAAAACTGTTGCCTCAAGTTTCAGTCTAGCTAATCAGATTTATAGTAATCCTTCAACACATTTGGAATGACCACACATTGTATTAGGCAGACTGAAAAGTTAAATGCAGTATCCTGGCAACCAGGAACTCCAAGTATGTCAAACATTCTTTTTATCTTTTGTGGTTGCAGTATTGCTTTAGATAACTTATTTTAATATAAAGAGGAAGATCAATATACCATACTGCCTTTTCTGATTCATTGGATTATGCTGACAAGAGAAGTTGATGGATTATATGTTTCTGATCATATTCTTCTGACAGTATACTCAGAACCTAGAAAAATAATCCTTGGAAGTTTAGAGGTTTTAATACTATAGTGAGTTTTATTTAATTTATGATCACTTTATCACAAGCTTTCACCCAAATCAGTGAACTACGTTGGCATTCAATACATCAAAGACCATAGCTCAAAAGTTTAGATAAGAAATGGCAGCTTCTCCTTCCTGGAAAATGACAATTTTAAGGTCACTATTTCTAAATAAATATGGGAAAATTGGTTTCAGTAAAGATTGGAAATCATTTGCTCAATTACAGATGAGAGAGAGATTCTTGAGGAATCACCTGTTTCTTACTAAAATCATCCAATAAAGCCTCATTCCACTGCAAAGAGAACTGGAGTTTTCAATCACTGCTGTATTTCAAGTTTTCAATTAATCTCCCGTAATGATTTCAACTTCCTAAATAAACTGTAAAAAGTTTTTTGGAATCTCAACCTTATAGACCCAAGGATTAAGACTTTTAACACACAAATGTAAAATGAATGATGTTTCACATTCCCATGGACTGAGAATTTAAGACAAACATGACATTCTCATTATATCCCATTCCTTAATGCCTTTAGAAGCAACAATCTGATCTTTCAAACTTATAATGTACATTACCATAAATTATTTCTTGCTCTATGGTAGTTAGTAATTGGTTTTCTCTTGCTAGAAATTGATGGAAAATCAAGAACAAGAGACTGAAATGATAATTTTAAGGACTATTGTTTCATTTTGTTCTGTATTATGCCAGAGAAATGTTCCTTATTACTCAGTAGGGGTTTATTTTTCTTAGTGCCCATCAGGCTAGATAACTAATAGAAAATTTCCTTTTCTCCTTGACAATCTGATATGTTGTCTTTGATTTCCAATGTCATCAATTTTCCTTTCAAAACAACCATGACTTGATCTGGCTTAATTGAACTGAAAATAAAGTTGTCTAAAGAAACTTGACATCAAAAGAACAAATAATCCAATAAAAACTTAGGTACAGACCTAAACAGACAACTCTCAACAGCGTAATCTAAAATGGCTGAAAGACACTTAAGGAAATGTTCAACATCGTTAGCCATCAGAAAAATGCAATTCAAAACAGCTCTGAGATTCTGACTTATACCTGTCAGAATAGCCAAGATTAAAAACACTTATGACAGCTTATGCTGGAAAGGATGTGGAGGTAGCGGAACACTCTTCTATTGCTGGTGGGAATGCTAAATGATACAGCCAATTTAGAAATCAGTATGGTGATTTCTCAGAAATCAGGAAACAACCTACATCAAGACCCATCAATACCACTTTTGGGTATATACCCTAAGGATGCTCAATCATAGCACAAGGACATGTGCTCAGTTATGTTAATACCAGCATTATTTGTCACAGACAGAACCTAGAAACAACCTCGATGCCCCTCAACTGGAGAATGGATAAATAAAATGTAGTACATTTATACAAGGGAGCAAGAAATGTAATGGCATCTTGAAATTTGCAGAAAGATGGATGGATCTGGAAAAAAACATATTGAGTGAGGTAATCCCAACCCAGAAATACAAATATGATAAGCACTCACTCATAAGTGGTTTTTAGATATAAAGCAAAGAAAAACTAGCCTACAGTTCACAAACCCAGAGAACCTGGACAACAAGGAGGACCCTAAGAGAGTCATACATGGTTCTACATAGAAAGGAGAAAAGGGGAAGTAAATTGGATGTGGGGATCATGTGAGAGGGATGAAGGGAAGAAGGGAGTAAGGGAGGGAAGGGGAGAAAAATGTATAGCTAAATAAGAATAATAAAAAATAGAATACTGGTAAGAAAACAACACCCTGAGCTGGCTGAGAGAAACATGGAGGCTCTAAGGGGTAACGTGTCAGTGGAAAAGAAATTTGCAGGGCATGCATAGGTTATTAAAAACCAAGAAAAAAGATAGGTGTTATGGAAAGATGCTTTTAAAGTGTGTAATTGTGCAGTTGGAAGGAGAGATGACAAAACAGAACTGCACTTGGAAAATGACAAATCTATGCCTTTCACTGTCCCATCTCAGCCAGCAGGCTGTAGCACAAAAGTCATTCCTCCAAGGAGCTCCCACAGAAACAGGTTATTGCTAATTAGGGCTCCTCCTAGGCCCATCCATTGGCTCCAGGCCTGGAGCCTCCAGGGCAGCAGTTTGTGCTGATTGCACAGTGCTGCCTGCAGGTTACAAGCACAGAGGTGCTGCTGAGTGGTTGGGACATATGCAGTGGACTGGACCTTCCTTTGAGACATGTCATAATTTAATCGGGTTGCTCCTAGGCCTGCCAGCCAGCACCCAGCATGGAGACTCTGCAGCTGAAGTCCACACTGCTTGCCCTGATAGGGGACAGAGAGAGTGAGGTAGCAGAGCTGCCCTCAGGTTACAATACAGAGGCCATGTCTGGGAAGACTTGAAGTGGAGATGTGCAGAAGCAGGGACTCTCACAGAATCTGATCCAAGATGCCCTGATTAGATGCATCATCACCATGATTCTGGGTAAAAACAGGATCTCCAAGATGAATATTTCAGCAGTAGTGCACTATTTATGGTGCTTGAGGAAGCAAAAACCTTGAAACCATACAAATATTTTCATACAAAGCTATCTAGGCAAAAAGGAGAAAAAAAAACAACCAACAAAACAAACAAAAATCAAAATAAAATAGAGACTCAACATGGCATTGTCAGCCTCGATGAGCTGCTCGTGATGGTGACTGGGATCCTGTAACCTAAGCCTCCTTCTTTCCCGAGACTGAAGACTCTGGTGCCTCTGTGAAGCAGGACAAAGGACCATCAGGAAAAGAGGAAGCTATGAGAAGGAAAGCACTCACTCCTGGCAGTAACTATGACTGGGACCATTAAGAAACAGACCTGCAAGCCAGGGATTGCCTAGACACACCACAGACTGACCCAGATACACAAAGGGTCTAGGCACAATAGGGAAGCAGAAAGACAACACTGCAGCCTGTCACCTGGCTTGACATGTTGGGAAGTGAGAAAGTAGATAGTGGAGTGTTGGGATAGAAACAAGTGACAGATAAGTGGTGGAGAAATGGAAGATGATCCTTTGTGATATATACATATATATGTGTATATATATTCAGTGTAGTACTTGATGTTCTAGCTAGAAAAATAAGACAACAAAAGGAGATCAAAAGGATGCAAATTGGAAGATAAGTCAAACTCTATTTGCTGATGATATTGTAGTTTATATAAGTGATCCCAAAAATGCTATCAAGGAACTGCTACAGTTCATAAACAGCTTCAGTAATGTATCAGAATTAAAAATAAATTTAAAAATCAGAAACCCTCCTTTATACAGATAATAAATGGGCTGAGAAAGATATCAGAGAAACATCATCTTTCACAATAGCAACAAATAACATAAAATATCTTGGGGTAAAACTAACCAAAATAGTGAAAGACCTGTTTGAAAGGAACATTAAGTCTTTGAAGAAAGAAACTGAAATAAGACACCAGAAAATGAAAAATGGAAAAATCTCCCATGCTCTTGAGTAGGTAGAATTAACAAATTAAAAATGGCAATCTTACCAAAAGCAATCTACATATTCAATGCAATGCCCATCATATCAAAATCCCAGCAAAGTTCTTGACAGAACTTGAAAGAGCAATAGTAAACTTCATATGAAAAAGCAAAAAATGTAGGATAACAAAAACAATCATGTACAATAAAGGAACTTCTGGAGGTATCATAATCCCTGACTCAAACTCTACTACAGAGCTACAGTACTGAAAATAGCCTGGTATTGACTTAAAAACAGACAGTCGGACCAATAGAACTGAATCAAATACCTGGAATTAAATACATACCTATGAACACCTGGTTTTTGACAAAGAAGCAAAAATTGTAAAACAGGAAAAAAAGAATATTCAACAAATGGTGCTGGCATTACTGGATATCAACATGCAGAAGAATGAAAATAGATCCATATCTATAGCCATGCACAAAACTAAGCCCAAATGGATCAAAGACCTCAGCATAAAACCAACCACACTGAACCTCATAAAAGAGAAAGTAGGAAGTACATTTGAATGCATTGGCACAGGAGGCCACTCCCTAATTATAACCCCAGTAGCACAGACACTGAAAGCAACAATTAATAAATGGGACCTCCTGAAACTGAGAAGCTTCTGTAAAGCAAACGACATGTTCAATAAGATAAAACAACAGCCTATAGAATGAGAAAAGTCCTTCACCAACCCCACATTGGACAGAGAGCTGATATTCAAAATATGCAAAGAACCCAAGAAACTGTTCATCAAAAGAACAAATAATCCAATAAAAAATTATACAGACCTAAACAGAGAACACCCAACACATTGATCTAAAATGGCTGTAAGACACTTAAGAAAATGCTCAACATCATTATCCATCAGAGAAATGCAAATCAAAACATTTCTGAGAGTCTATCTTACACCTGTCAGAATGGCCAAGATCAAAAACACTGATGAAAGCTTATCCTAGGGAGGATGTGGGGTAAAGGGAATACTCCTCCATTGCTGGTGGAAGTGCAGTGTGTTACAGCTGCTTTGGAAATCAGTATGGCAATTTCTCGGAAAATTAGGAAGCAACCTACCTCAAGAACCAGAAATACCACTTTTGGATATATACCCAAATGATGCTCAATTGTACCACAAGGACATGTAGTCAACTATGTTCATAGCAGCATTGTTTGTCATATCATATCCAAAACTGGAAACAACCTAAATGCCCCTTGACTAAAGAGTGGATAAAGAAGATGTGCATTTACACAATGGTGTACTGTACAGCAGGGGAAAAAAAGACATCTTAAAATTTGTTGGCAAATGGATGGATCTAGAAAACATCATATTGAGTGAAGTAACTCCGACCCAGAAAGACAAATATCATATCTACTCACTCATAAGTGGTTTTAGACATAAACCAAAGAAAAATCAGTCTACAATTTACAATACCAGAGAATCTAGACAACAAACAGAACCCTAAGAAAGGCATACATGGATCTAATCTACATGGGAAGTATAAATAGTCAAGATCACCTGGGAGCATAGAGATCATGGGAGAGGGGGAAAAGGGAAGGGAGGAGATCAGAGAAATAGCTCAATTAAAATAATAAAAAAGGAAGTAAGGCAGCACAGGAGACACAAAGGTTGTTGCTGTCATTGCTCCTTGGGAAAAGGTGAATTACACAGCTCATCAACAGACAGTAATAAACACAAGTGATCGCTGTCCTTTTTTCCATTGAGAACTAACCACTTTATGAATTGTTGTGATGCACAGAGCTGCATTCTAGCCCAGGAAGAACAGTAGTGTCTGCAGAATAGAGACCCACAACTCACTCGACATACTCTGCTGTGTTTATTTCTTATTACTGGCCTATCTGATAATCTCTTCTAGTTGGTTGTGGTGGTCATTCAACCATGAGACTAGGTGATTCTATGTTGAATTGCAGTTTTACATTGCTGTATCTTGGGCTAAAGATTTATTTCCTTTAGTCGCTTTGGACAAACACTTGAAACCCTCCAAAGGCCCTTCCACTGCCACGCAGAATGGCCAGGAAGAAGGCACCCAGAGACCCTCTCCAATGTGTGGCTCACTTGTAGCACAAGCTACTAGAATTTGTAAGTATGGGCTGGAGAGTTTAGAAAGAGAGCAGTCAAACAGATTGAGCACTATAAAGGGGGGCAGATCTGGGGAATTCAGGATGGAGAGGAACAGACTAATGTGAGTTGCTTGAGAAAGCCATCTGAGAACATGGTGAAGTTAAGGTTTATTCTGCCACTTAGTGTCATGTCTGGGTCCACGGACATGCAGCAGCAGGGATCTGTATCAATGTCTATGGCCTGTGTTGTGACCAAAAGCCATGTGAATGTCCCTTGTCTGGAGTGCCACCTGAACCCACACGGATATCAAAGAGCTGCACACAGCTTGTCATGTCCCTCACTGGCTGAAGCACTAGGAAAAGCTGCTTCTGCTTCACAACTGCTGCAGCACTTACCATTCACTTGATATTGGCTGGGCAGCACAGTAGAGCTGACCCTGTTGTTGGGGCACAATTAGCCTGTCTAGAGAATGAGAACAGGGGAACTTGCCTTGCCTATTGTTGCCTTCAGCATCCAGTAAGCTGTAAACCTTGCCCTAGGGGTAAGGATGCAGTAGAACTGGCAAGCTGACCAACTCAGCTACCACCTGGGTCTATATACTGGGTTAAGATTCAGCGCACTCCAACAACCATCCCATCTATGAACTACTGGAGCACATGAAGGGACCGGTGCTATATATCCAAAGATTCAGGATCCCCAAGACACAGTGTAGCAACAGGATATCCAATAAGAGTTCCGGTGAGAATCCAGTATTGATAGTGTAGCAGAAGACAGAGGCCTCAAAGCAGACAAATGTCTCATTGCTACAAACATTTGCAAGTAAAGATGTATGGACTAAAGCAGATGATGTGTGACTCACTGTGTACTACAGCTTCCATGCCAATTTTTTTCTTTTTCATTTTTTTTAATTTTAGTTTATTTTTTCATTTGCACGCACACACACAAGTGTGTGTTGATTTATACATGAATGTTTATATGTGAGGAATAGGTAGTTAGGCTGTTATAACTACAATTTCTGATTTATAACCTATGTTGTTTTAGACAACTTTCTGAAATTTTTAATGGTAATTCTCCTACTTAAAAGAGGAAAATTGGAGCCATAATTCTAAGGTAAGTCAAATGATACATAAACATAAAACTAACATCAGCTCTGAAGGAAAAACTTCAACTCATATTTCTTATGGAGCAGCTTTTGGCTTCATCTATTATTAATAGAATATATTTGTTCAAGAGATTGTTGCAAATAAGTAATTTACAATATTGATGTTTCTTGTGACAGAATAAACAACTTATAAAATATAAGGACATATTCTCTATATAATTTGTAGTTTAATGTTCCCCCAAAATTACAATACATAAGAGGAAAAATAGACTAAAAGACAAACTTTTGCAGTACACAAATAAAACAGTTATATTTTCATTATTTAGATTATTTAAATTTTTTAACTTTCTTTTCATGCCTTTTGCTTTCACATCATGCATCTCTATCTGATTCATTCCCTGCCCTTTTGTATTTGTCCTATGCCCTTGTTACCTCCCCACTAAAATAAAAATAAAATTAAATTTAAGAAAAAAAGGAAGAAAAAGAAAAAAGAGAAGGAAAAATCAGTCTCATCATGGAAACTTTAATATGATATAGTGATTCATGCACCAAACCCTTTTATCTCTATACTTTACTTTCAAGTGTTCATTGCAAAGATTCATTGTTTTTTGCCTATAGCAGAGCAGAGTGGGACAGAGCAGAGCCAGGCAGGGAGGACTGGACTGAATGCTGGGAGAAAGAAGGGCAGAGTCAGGGAGAAGCCATGGAGCCACCACCGGAGCCAGATGTGCTGAAACTTTGCTGGTAGGCCACAACCTTGGAGTGATGCACAGATTAATGGAGATGGGTTAAATTAAGATGTAAGATTTAGCTGATAAGAAGTTAGAGCTAATAGGCCAAGCAGTGATTTAATTAATACAGTTTCTGTGTGAGTATTTGGTGGCTGAGCCGCTGGGAACCAACAAGGGGCCCCTCCTTCTATAAATTGGCATGCAATTGTGGTTAACTAAATCCACATAAAACCTGAGAAAGCTTAAAAAGGAAACGTAGACAAAAAAGAACAGAGTTAAGCCTGGTTTGGTAGTGGCTTTTTCTTGGCTAGGCTTTGTTTGCTAGAAGAAAGCAGCAGCATGGCTCCTTTAAGAGAGGTTTTCCCGATTCAGTGGTAACAGAAAAAAAGTCACACCATTTTGAAATGCCAGCTTTCTGAGCAATACTGCCAGTGCAAACTCTGATGAGGTCTGACTATGGAGCATTTACAACTTGCTTAATGACAAAATAAACCCACTATGCCTAAAAACAGGTCAATGCACATGGCTCTCGGAGGCAGTGAACAACTCTGCTCAGCCATGCTAGACTGGGTGGGGAAAGCAGGCAGTACTGTATTTTCCCCAGGAATGGCTCAGCTTAAGTTCATAAGAAGGGGTTTGCATTTTAAGAAGTGCTCCTGGAAAGTAAAGAATTACAGATACACAATAGGACAGATTCAGACATAAAAGACCTCTAAATGAGACACAGTATGTTTAAAAAATGTACATAGGCTTGGGAGAGGGAAAAAAGTATAGAGAGTTATAAAAAGAAATAAATGGTTTTAAAACAAAACAAAGTCTTCAAAGAAACAGAGTACAGACAGCCATAGATTAAAAGGAATAAAGAAAGAATTAGCCATGTAAAGATGGAGAATACACAGAGAATCTGGATTATGTATATTGTTGTGTTTTCTTTGAATTTTTTGACTGCAGAGAGACAAACTAAGAGGACTGCTAAGACAAGAAAACATAAAAAATTTAAAAGGTATCTTGAATTCAAAATATGGGTCTATTAGTTCAGGCACACTGTCTCAGTAGGTGGACCAGCCCCTCACGGTCCTAACTTCCTAACTCATCTTCTCCCACCTTCTGCTCTTCACCTGCACCTTGGGGGCTCAATCCATTGTTCTGATGTGAATGTGGGTCTCTGTCTCTATCTCCATCCATCGGATGAAATTTCTCCCACCTCTATCCCCGCCCCTGGCTTCCA
>PVIU01031254.1:0-15072 GCA_004026605.1 Ondatra zibethicus
TGCTCACACTAGTAAGCCTGAGGAAAGTAAGAAGGCTGTGGTCTGTGATGAAGAGTTCTGATAGAGTTTTACTTAATCCTTTCCTGTGATGTGTAGAACGTGTGGGATAGGACTCAAGTAAAATTGTGCCCTACTTAAAGTTAGAGAAGCCTTAGAAAGTGACAAATTGTGAGAAATTAAACATTTTTTATGCATTTAAAATAATAATAATACATCCTTTTCTTATCCTCCTCAAGCCCTCAGTAGAATACAAAAAATTTCCTCTGCAATTTTCCTACTTTTCATTTTCTCTGTGTCTTATCATATATCATCTGCCTCTAGGCATCTTAACATCAACTCTTCCTCATTTTCAGCTTGAAATTTGTCTTACCAGACAATGATTTGTTAGGAGTCTCCTCTTATTTCTGAGCCATGTTCAGTATATTTAATGTTGTATTCTTAATCTCACCAACACAAATATTCTCATTCTCTGTTGATGACTCTATATGTGAGTCATGCATGGAGAGTGTTGTGAAGTAAGAATATAAAGGCATCTTAGTCAATTTCTTTAGATTCTGAGCAAATACAGCATCATTAAAATAAAGGTGAAAATCAATACTGCTTGCATGTTTTCCAGAGAATTGAAAACAGATCAATGTTGATCCTTTTTCCATGCTGGTGGAGTGATAATGATGCAGGGGTTTTGAGAGTGGTGGGTAATTTTGTGCATGATTCAAGGAACTAAGAAGCTGGATACTCACAGATATCAAATATTGACCAGGAACAGGCCTCAATATTTGCTGACTTGAACCAATAAAGACAAATGATATAGAGTCACATGGAATATGCAAAGAAGAAAGAGACTTTTATTTTTAGGAATTATTACAGAACAGTTAGAAGCTGAGGAAATGTAAGAAAGTAAAGAAAAAGGAGTGAAGGAAAGATTCACACGTGGGTAGGACATCAAATTTCCTTTGTTCAGTGTTTTTTCGGACTGTGACAGGAACTTGAAAAAGGCTATTAGGTTCAATTCACATTGGTAAAATCTCGATTCAGCGGCCAACCTGTGCTCTGTATGTGCCCAGGGTCAAAGCAGGGAGGTCCTCCCATGCTGCTGATGCAATGGTCCTCCCATGCTGCTGATGCAATGGTCCTCCCATGCTGCTGATGCAATGGTCCTCCTCATATCTTAATCTGCCTTCATTAGTTGCTGCCTATATTCTGGGTGTTGCCACTGACCTTGACTATATTCTGGCTGTTAGTTGCTGACCTTGACTATATTCTGGCTGTTGGCACTGACCCTGACTATATTCTGGCTGTTGGCACTGACTTTGACTGTATTCTAGCTGTTGGCACTGACCTTGACTATATTCTGGCTGTTGCCACTGACCTTGACTATACTGTGGCTGTTAGTTGCTGACCTTGACTATATTCTGACTGTTGCTTGCTGACCTTGACTATATTCTGGCTGTTGGCACTGACCATGACTATATTCTGGCTGTTAGCACTGACTTTGACTATATCCTGGCTGTTAGTTGCTGTCCTTTGCTATATGCTGGATGCTAGTTTATTGAAAAAATTACTATGTTTAGGCTCTGCAGGTGTCTTGATAACTATAGCTATGAAATATTAGCTATACTGAAGTCCTTTTGTTCTCATAGCAACAAAGAAGTAGCTGCTATGTTCTTAGTTATCTGTCTTTGAGAACTTCTGTTGTCCCTTTTCTAAAATATGGAAAGACTCATCAGAAGCCATCCTTATTTACAATTTCGTATACTATAATTAGTTGCATTAGAAGCAAAGTATTAAAGCAGCTATGAAATAAGCAGTAGTGGTTAGCACCTGTTTCTCAAAGGGGTAAGATGCTGCAGAAGTTTGCCAGACAGCCCATTATCACTGGTCCTGCTGTTTAGAGACATTTATGTCTCATCAGGTGTATGTGGTTGTCTCACACCCACCTACAAGTGTCTTTGTCTTCTATCCTTAGTGCTTCTGGATGAACCATTCTAACCTTGAATTTCCCCTTTACCTTAATATTAATTCATAATATTAGCATGTGTAACCTTTTAAATGATTATATTTGTCACCATAGTCATATTTCCCTTACAACTTACAGAAAATTCTCCTACAACAGTCTAAGGCAACTTCAGATTTCTCCTCCTTTATTCTAAAATTTAATTCAACTTAGAATAGTTTAGCTAAAACTGTGATGTTATCCACAGAAACGTGTTATTAATCTATTAAGTCTTAGTCATCTGTCCTTAAAGTTGAGATGACTTTCTAAACTTGCATGCACCCAGGGATAAAGGCCCTCTTAGAGTTAGATCCCAAAATCATCCATGTGTGTACAATTATAGTTATATATCCACACTACAAGGGCATGGCAAATATTGCCCTCAAAGTAGTATTTGTTTCCACAGTCTTTCCAGCCAAGGCTGTTCCTATCTGGGCTTCTTTATTATCCAGAGTCCCTTTATACCATTGAAGATATGATGATGCTATGATTCATTTTTGGAGTTTCTGCTCTTCTCAGAGACCAAACACTGAAGAACCTCACAATCCAGGAGAAGTTGGCTTCCGTTTTCTGGTTCCTCTAGTAAATGTTTTCCTTGAATTGTTTTTACAGTATAGACAACCCCATGAATCATTTAATGAGTTTCCAAAGGGAAATTAGAAATATTAAACATGAAATTTAAATATATTCTTATGTGTTCAAAATGTAAAAAGAGTTTCTGGTTTATTCAGATATGTACCAACACAGAGAGCCATTGCAGATTCAGCCGGTAAGTTGTCATCACCTCCCCCATCGGTTTTCAACTCTTGTCTACAATATTTTAGCCTATATTTGTGAGACATATATAGCATCAGACTCTAACTTCGATTGTTTTATAGATATTTCTACTTATTCTCCATATTTCAAAGTCAATGTTACAATATATAATTGTTATCTTAATTTTATCCAAAATTTGAATGCTGCCTCTATTCTGAATCTTAAGAAATGGCATTAATAAATGATTTTCCTGCCATTTGATCCAGGCAACTTCGAATGTTCCCTCCTTCATACAACACTATATTCATAGTCAACCAGTAACTGTCACAGACTCTGTGATTCCTTTTTAAAACTCTTTGTACCTGCTGCTACCTGACATCTTACAATGTGCCCACTATGCTAAGTAATTCAAAACCTATAATTCCATTGCTAAGTACAGGAATCCTAATGATGTAAGAAAGGTAGATACTCTTATCTCCACCGAACAGATTGTGAAGCTAGGACCCACAAGACTTATATGCTCAACCTTAAGATAAATTAACAAAATATTTTAATTATATGCACTTTCTTGAGCATTTTGGTTTTTTCAGTCATTTCATAAAGTAAGGTAATGTTCATAGACACAAAGCATTGAGAGTAGGATGTATTCTTTCAAATCTCTGGAACTGAAATCTCTTTTTATTCATTAAATTCACTGAAATTTAAATGTACTCTTTAAATTCTTTGCAAATTTTACATATAAATAAAATGCATTATGGTTACTTGTTCTGGGATAATGCTCCTGTACACTGTAAAGATTTGTCACTCGAATTAATTTAATAAAATGCTGACTGACCAGTAGCCAATCAGGAAGTATAGGCAGGGTGCCCAGACTAAGAGGATTCTGGAAAGAGGAAAGACCAGTCAGATGCAAAGAAAAAAGGTACCAAGCCACATGGCTAAACATAGATAAGAATTATGGGTTAGTTTAAGTTGTAAGAGCTAGTTAGTAACAAGTCTAAACAATAGGCCAAAGAGTTTATAATTAATATAAGCCTCTGTGTGTTCTTTTCAGAATAAACTGCTTTGGGACCAGGTGGGACTGAAACTTCTGTCTACAAATGGCACCCAAATGTTTGTCAAGAATTTCCACATAAATCCTGAGAAAGCTTTTATATGGAAAGAAAAAAGGGAAAAGAAAAAAGGATTCTACACAGACAAGAACAGAATCAAGTGAGCTTCTTGGTAATCATCTTTTCTCAGGTAGGCCCTGTTTGTTGGCACCAAGTAGATTCTTTAAGAGATGCTTCCTGACTTAGTGTTAGCAGCAAAAACCTCACAGTTGTTTTAAGATGATATGCCATCAAACTTAAATTGTATTTTTGAGAGGCAACCATCAGGCTTGTTGATGGTCGCATAAACCTAGAAACTCCAGAGAATTGTAGCAATAAATGTAGCTCCTGGTAGCACCTCCACCATGAAACTAGACTTTCAGAAAGCAAAGGAATAGTGTGGAGCCAGCCGCCAAAGGCACAGCTTTTATTCCTAGCCACATTACTTAGCAGATTAAAGACTCACATGTTCAGAAAAAGACAGTAATATACAGTAAAGACAGATTCAGATGAAAAATCCTCTGAACAGTTTACAGTGTGTTTAAAATATACATAGACTTAGGAAACAAAAGATAAAAGATAAGGTCCTTTAGAAAAGAAATAGAATAGTGGGGCTTAATGGCACATGGTTTTAGACCCAGCACTTGGGAAGCAAATGCAAGCAGAACTCTGTGAGTTCAAGGCCAGCCTGGTCTATAGAGTGAGATCCTGGACAGTCAAAGATACACAGAGAAAACCTGTTAAAAAATTAAAATTAAAATGAAAAGAAATAAAGAGTTTTAAAAAGTCATATAAAGATGAAAAATACATAGGACATTATATTTAGGATCTTGTTTTGAAAAGAAAAAAAGAGGAAATGCTGTGACATAATGTTCTTAAACTCTTTAAAGATTTGTAAGTCGTATTAGTTTAATAAAATGCTGATTGGCCAGTGGCCAAGCAGTATGTATAGGGTGGGCCACCAGACTAAGAGAATTCTGGGAAGAGGACAGGCAGAGAAGCAGTCACCAGCCAGAAGCAGAGGAAGTAAGATGAGAATATCTTACCGAGAAACAAGAATTATGAGTTTATTTAGGTTGTAAGAGCTAGTTAGTAATAAGCCAGAACAACAGGCCAAACAGTGTATAATTAATAAGCCTCTGTGTGTTTCTTTGGGACTGAGCAGTTATGGGACCAGGCAGGACAGAAACTTCTGTCTACAGTTACTCTGTAAGTCCCCCTCCTCCCTATGAGTCCATCTCTGACATTCATGTCTTTTGTTTTGTTTTCTGACCCACCAAGTTTAACCAGGCCATTTATGTGAGTATGGATTTGGAGCCATGAGCAGGCCCATCAGTGATTTTACTAATGGAAATGATGGTTGTGCTTCCCACAGAATTTATCAGTGACTGTCTAATATCAGGTCAGACTGTGTGCAAAAATCTCATTTCTTTCTTTACAATTTATTGAAAACTACACTTTAGACTCTGGAAGGATGACCTGTCTAAACACTTTATATATGGATTTTTAAATTCCTTTTAAACAATTTATTCTTCCCATCGGATAACTTTATCAACATTTAAATGTTTTGCAATGAATATCGGTTTGTTAAAAAGAAATACAAACTGCATTTATTAACATAAATTTAAAAATAAACTTTATTCTGAGATATTTCTTCCCCATTTATGTTCATACAGTGTTTCTGCAGATGATAGTTTTTAGCTTAAGAACCCAGGGATTTCAACTTTCAGGAACGCACGGAAGCAAAAGTGCAGGAACAGGTGGATCCTATTCTGTCAGGGGACTTCCTGACATATGATCTTCTGTCATAAAGAAACTCATTGAGCACATATCAGGGAACAAAAACCTCAACAGAAAAACATGATTTACCTTTACATTGTTCACCTATTTTCCCTGCTTATTGACAATTCCTCATATGCTTTTCAACTTTATCTCATTTGGGAGATGTCAGTTCTAAAGAAACATATCTTAAGAAATCAACATGCAGAAAAGTTGGCTTAGTATGTTATGTTTATATATGTAATCATGGGGACCTGCGTTTGGATTGCTAACACCTATGTAAAAGCCAGGTCTCGTTGCACAAGCATGTGACTCATATATGGAGATAAATGTTAAGAAGTAGCTTATTGAAACTTCTTGCCCAGCCAATAGGTGAGCTTAAAGTTCTGTGAAAGACTTTGTCTCAAAAGAGAAGGGGGAGTGCAATAGTGGAAAACAATGGAAGTCTACCTCAAGCCTCTACATGGACACATAGACACACATGTACTTGTATACATGTATACACACGTTGACATGCACACACACCAACATGCACACACACAGACAGACACATGTGCTCACAAACACAAGGACACATACTTGCACAAACATTAAAATACTTTCTTAAATTTCTTCAAAATTTGAAGGAATTTATCATTGATAGAGTAAGCAGATAGTATTTCACAGAATTTACAAGAAGAATGAAATACATAGTTATAAAATAGTAAATACTGACTTGTGAAAGAAATAAAACAATGGAAACTTTTGGGTTTTCCTAAATATATGAGAAAGAATAGAAGTAAATGTTAATTCAGTTTAAATTAAGCATTAGAACCAGGCCACTGGTTACAATACCATTTCTGCCCTGACAGGGGAGATAAAATTGTGTTGCTTTATCTTGACAAGATATTATTACCCAGAGGAATTCTCATATTTTCTAATAGAGATGAAAAATGAAATAAATGAATGAAATATAACATAAATGAAACTATTAGACATAGGAACAAGATAAAATATTAGCACTGCCTCATGCAATCTTAGTTGAAAAAGCTTTCTAAAAGGACATATTTTGACTTAAGTTATAAAACACATGTTATTTACAAAACAGAGAACAACATTGTCTGGAGATATTTCATGAAAGGATAGTGGCAGAAAGCCCAGTTCAGCCAACTGTGCAGATGCCAAAACAAATGATGGAGGGATTCTACGAGAAATAGGAAG
This sequence comes from Ondatra zibethicus, assembly GCA_004026605.1. NCBI lineage: Eukaryota > Metazoa > Chordata > Mammalia > Rodentia > Cricetidae > Ondatra > Ondatra zibethicus. Next base: position 6,820 of record PVIU01031254.1, read on the forward strand.
CAAGAGTGCATTTTGAGAATAAAAAAAAAATCTGGGTTGTATTTGCAGTGTTGTCACTTAGAGGCAAACCCTGAGCAAGTAATCTCAGCTCCCGATGGCTCTGCTTTATCACTCCCAGGGGACTGCATTTCAACTGAGAGACCTATCAAATCATGTTAGTAGGAAAACAGCCCCACCAAACAGGCATTTCAGGTTTAAAAAGAGTGCAGGCAGAATAAGCACACACCTTGGTTTTCTGACACAAAGGCCAGGAGGTAGGCCACAGTCGTGCCATGAAAGCCATATCCAAATATCCCTATTGCTCTGTAATATTTTCTAGAAGCTTCTTGTCCAAAAATTTCTTTGGATTTTCCAAACACTTCATCTATTCCAAATCATGGAGAGCAAAATAGCTCTTAATCTCACTTGATGGCCAACTGTCCCCAGACCAACTTCTCTATGATTCAACATCAGGGATGAGAAGAGAACACCATTTGCTTTGCTTTGTTCTGGTAGAATGGAGACATTACTGGACAGTTTGCTAGAGAAGGTACTAACTTTCTCAAACTGTGCTTCTTCCTAAAATTAACAAGCATCGTACTGTGGGTGCACAAAAGGTTAAGGTCCCTCTTCCCAATCTTGGTTTTTGTTTTGTTTTGTTTTCATTTTGTTTTGTTCTGTGGTCTTTCCCATTCTAAGGTACTTCCAGGAAAACAGGCATTGCAGAACTAACAGTTCTCTCTCTCTTTCTCTCTCTCTCTCTCTCTCTCTCTCTCTCTCTCTCTCTGTCTGTCTCTCATGTGCTAACATTTTGTTGTTTGATCCTTTGTTCTCAGAGATATTTCAGTTTGTTGACATCTTAGCAGTGTAACCTGAAGACACTTTTCCTACATCCTCTAAACTTGTCAGATGTTGCTATTTCCACGGCAGATTTTCCAAATGAGATCTAGCCTCTTACTTTCTTTAGAAAAATCTTTTGTGTGTGTGTGTGTGTGTGTGTGTGTGTGTGTGTGTGTGTATCTGTGAGTGTGTGATCAAGTGTAGATGGAAACATATCTATGGGTTGATTTTGAATGTGGAGGTTGGAAGTCCAGGTCAACTGTAATTCCTCAGACACTGTCTACTTTATTTGTTTTTTTTGTTTATTTGAGAACAGGGTCTCTTAGTGGTCCAAAACTCATTGATACTGATTGTGCTTGTATGGCTGCCCAGGGAACCTGGGGTATCTGCCTTTCTCTGCTTTCCAGTTCTCCAATGGCAAAGGCACACAACAGGCTGAGGCTTGCAAGTGAGTTAGGAACATCAGCTCAGGTCTTCATTCTTAAGGGGCAAGCACTTTACAAGTGAGCGCTCTCTCCTACTCTGTTAGTTTCTGTGTAGTTTTCCTTGTGACTCTTTATTGGTGAAGCTTTCTATGGTACCTTGGCTAGTAGACATATTTATTTCCAAACTGCCTCTTGTTCACAGTATTCTTAATGTGCTTATCTGAGGCATTTCTGTAATTTGTACATACAACAAATTATTTCAAAACATTGAAAAATAAATGAAGTTGTAAACAAGCAATAAGAAGATTAAAGGGCCTAGGATAAAGAAATATAATAGAAAATGGCTTTATCTCTGCCCTTCCTTGTTGCTAAGTGCATATTCCACCCTCATCCCCACAGCTCACAATTTTGAGGCAATCAGTGCCATTCTTTCTTGGGTAGAAAATACCAGTGTTTCTGCAAGTTAGAGTTTTCATAGGAAAGAGCTCCTTGAGTTGGCTTTATAAGGACAATGAGAGAAAAAGTTGTTCTTCAGTTCTACCAGAAAGTAGGGTGGCAGGAGAAATTGCAAGTGTGGCACCAGAGCCTTATAGGACATAGGACCTGGCTTTCTTCCATTATAATACCAGGAAGGCAGACTTTAAAATGTGAAATGACATGAATAGAAAACCATTTATGTGGCATATAGCACATGCATTGAAGAGCCAGAATATCCAAGGAAAGACCCTTATAATTTCTGGAGCTGCATTACACAGGTAAGAATTAGTTCTATCATTTATTTGAACACAGTCAATTTCAGAAAACACACACACACACACACAAACACACAAAGCACTGATGACTCCTTAAATTTTTCAAGGGAAACAAAGGAGGACCTTACAGGAAAGTAGTTCTGAGAATACAATCCGTGGTGTGGGAAGTCCTTCTGTATATATGTTGCTTTTATTGGTTAATGAATAAAGAAGCTGTCTTCGCCTGTGATAGGGTATAGTAGAGCTAGGTGGGGGGCAAACTAAACTAAATGCTGGGAGAAAGAAGGCAGAGTCAGGAGAAGCCATGTAGCCCCACCAGAGAGAGTTGCCAGACAGAACCTTGCCAGTAAGCCACAGCCACGTGGCGATACACAGATTAATAGAAATGGGTTAAATAAAGATAAAAGAGCTAGGCAATAAGAATCTAGAGCTAGTAGGCCAAGCAGTGATGTAATTAATACAGTTTCTGTGTGATTATTTCAGGTTTGGGAAGCCGGGAACCAACAAGCAGCTTCCTACAACAAACCCGAAAGAAGCTCCTAGCACTGGCCTCTAGCCTGGATTTAGCTAGGTTCTCCCTTGTAATTCCTCATCCCTCCAAAAACACTGGATCATTGCTGACAGGGTTCTCCTCTTCTGCATCATGGAATATTCCAGGGTTGCATCTTTGATTTCCCTTCAGAAATTAAATACTCAAATCTCAGATGCTTAATAATCAAAAGAGATTTTTTTTTAACATGGATCATCTTTAGGAGAACAATTTAATTTAAATAGTTTCTGGATTACTTCTTGCATTGGGACTGATGTTGGACCTTCCATTTTAGACTCCAAAAAAGGTTGGAAGTAAATGATCACAAGTTTGTTTATTTTAGGTTTGTTTTTGTTTTATTTTTCTTTTGTGTTAGACTTCCTTTCTTCTCTTTTCCATTTGAAGCTATAATATAATTACAGTGTTTGTCCATTCTCTTTACTTCCTCCACATACTCCTCCCTGATCTCCTTCAAATTCATAACCTCTTTTATTTCCACTAATTGTTCTTTCATGCATATATGCACACACACACACACACACACACACACACACACACACACACACGTATATTACCAAATACAACCTGTTCAGTGGTATAGTGCTACTGTAAGCATATTGTCAGGACTGCTTGTTTAGCACTGAAAAAACATAAGTTTTGCTCTTCCCTGAGGAAAATACTTTTTCCAGTCCCTGCTTTCCTTAGTTTCTTATAGTTCTTTGTGTAGGGTTGAGAGCTAATGAGGATTTTTCTGTTCACTTTGGCATGGTCATTGTTGTCATTCTTGCTCAGCTCAGATAGGGGTGGTCTTGCTGGTGAGGCTTTGCAGGCGTAGCTTCTGACACTAGTAGGAGACGCACTCTCACAGGAAACTCCCTGATTCTCTGGCTACGATAATCTTTCTGTCCACATTTCCATATTAGTCCCTGAGCCTTAGGATCACGCATGTGCTATTGACATGGCCATTAGAACCGTTAGAAAAGAAAGAGGAAAAAAGTTGACTGAGAAAATTGATCCAAAAGAGCTGAATGCACTAGAATAGAGGGAGGAACTAGCTATATGCCTGCCTTTCTTCAGGACTCTCCTGGGGATAATTACCCCCTCCCATGTCTGTCTTTACTTGAAGGAAACCCTGCTTTCATCTCCACCTCTTTTCAGAGAAGGAATAAGCCAGGAATACACTAAAATTTCACTTAAAACTTTCCAAATCCCCTGTGAACCCTCAGAGGATGTGAGTTTGTGGCTCAAAGAACTTAACTTTACCTGACTAAGACTGTCTTCACTCAACCACTGGAAACAGAAGAGCAGTCCAGTAGCATTTTTAATGGATTGATATTATATTTAACTCATGATAAATAGACTAAGGGAAATGACATCCAGTTTATTCTTCAATGAATGATGTAATCTTGGAGTAGACAGATGGCTCAGTGCTTAAGAGCACTGGCTGCTTCTCCTAAAGATTGACATGGGTTCTGAGCACCTCAGGCAAGTGTTTCACAACCACTTACAACTCCAGGTTCAGAAATCTGATGTGCTCTTCTATGCTAAGTAGTATCAGCGTCCATTTGGTGTGTGCGCGCAAACATGCACCCACAAAGAGAGAGAGAGTGAGAGAGACAGAGACAGAGGCAGAGATACAGAGACAGAGATGGAGACAAACAGACAGAGACAGAAGGACAGATACCAGCAAAGACAGAGAGGAACACAGGCAGAGACCATTCAGATTGTCTGTCCTTTGTATGTAACTCTTCTGTGATAAAGGAGGAAAATAATACTTCTGAGTCTAAAACCTGAGCTTCCTGCAAAGTTCCAAGGTCTCTTCTCCAAAGAGGCCAATAGCTGTCCTCATTTTGCTACAGAACATGGGATGTCACAGCATCTCACTGAGTACTGTAAAGGGAACAACTCTGAGGACTTGTAGCATGGCCAATGGCCTGAGAAGAATCATGAATGTTGAGTATGGCCCTGCACGCTGTTCCCATTGAGTGTATATGCTCATAAACTCTAAATACCAACAGTTACTAATTTTAATATAGTTGTGATTTTCAATTCTTTTTATCATTTGAAAATTTAAATTGTATTTATTGAAATAACCTAGCCAAGTGTATGGTGATTCAAATGCACAAATGACTTATACAAAGTCACTAAACTCCCCAGCAAGAATTCTTTTTGTGTCTCTGCAACTTTTACCATTTTCCTTAGGCTTACATAAGAAACTGTGGCGATGACCATTAAGAGAAACAAAAAAGTAAGAAAAAAGAGAAAGGAGCTTCCAGTCAACAAATGGCTAAAAGCACACAGAAAACCCATTGAAGCAGAATCATAGCACAGAGTAAGAACTGTGATCAAGAGGCACCCACATGTGGTGGTGTTTTAATCAGTGTCCCATTGCTGTAAAGATACAACATGACCATGAAAACTCTTACAGAAAGAAGCCTTTAACTGGGGCTTTACAGTTACAGAGGTTTAGCCCAGTATCATCATGGCAGGGAGTATGGCAGAACTCGGAGAGACATGGTTCTAGAGAAGTAGCTGAGAGCTCTACAGCCAGATCTACTTGCAGTAGGAAGTTACAAACTCTGAGCTTGGGATGGGCTTTCTGAAAATTCAAAGCCGACCCCCCCAGTAACATACTTTCTCCAACAAGTTCATACCAACTCCTATAAGGCCATACCTAGGCCTCTCAAACATGGCCACTTACTGGTGACCAAGCATTCAAATTGATGAGCTTATGGGTGACATTCTTATTTAAATCACCACAGATAGAGCACAGAAATGACCTCTGGAGGATCTCAGGACGAGAAAAAGTGTTGATTGGCAAATATAGGGGTAGAGCCCAGCCAGATTCTATTTCTCAACCAAGTTCCCTTCTTTCCATACTAAGAAGTACTATAGAATTAATGTCCAGAAAATAAAAGAGAAGAGGCAATTTCAAATAAACGAAACAAAGGCTTTTAATCTGAATGAATTTCACACACACTTTTGAATCTTTTGGGTGTATTCTGAGGAGCCTTTTCTGTTTATTTTTTCTTTAAAAAACCATATCAGGGAACTGGAGTGACCAGTAAGGCTCTTTCTTGAGACTTGAATTCTACCCGGAAAGCATGTGAGAATAAAGCTGGATCTGGGTATCTGCTTATTTTTCAACTGCTAAAGAGACAGACAGAAATATTCCAGGGTTCACGGTTCCCCAGCCCTACCTCTCTGGGAGTTTCAAAGACATCAAAAAGCCTGTTTCAATAAACAGGCTGGATAGCTGGGTGGTGTCTGAGCAAGGATATCCAGGGCTATTTATTTTCTTTGCCATCCATACCCATGTTCTCTCACACAGACACACAGACACCCACACATGGGAGGGTGCAGTGAAAATACCAAACTGAAGCACAACTAATAAAAACTTCGAGAGAGAAGTTGGGGTTCAACCTGGATTTCCAAAAAGCAAAACAGCCAGCCACTGTCTCTTACCTCGACCTCAGCCCGAAATGGCGATCCTGCTTCTAGGAATCTCAGAATGAGACTGTATTTGAAAGCTGTCTCCTCTTATTTTCTAATCCTCTCTAGGGTGGGGATTAAAGGCATACACCGCCCAATTTATATGGCAAAGTAGTGTGGCTAGTGGCATTAAAGGTGTGTTACTTTTACCTAGTCTGTAAAGCTGACCAGTGGGGGCTATTTTACTCTCAGTTCTTCAGTCAAACTTTATTTTTTAAAATAGCAATTGAAATGCCACTACACAACACTGGATCATTCCAAGGGTAGAAGGTTTTGCGGAGGATCAAACTGCCGTGGCTATAGCTATCATGGGGGGAGCAGAAAAAAGGAGCACACTGATGGAAGAGTAAGCCGATTTTACGTGACAGTCAAAGGGTGGGAACCTTTGCGCTGATACAAGGTATTTAGGTTGAGCATGAACTAGAAGTCCTTACTCCAGGCAGTTGACATTTGAGATGGACTAAGGGGTGGTCATTATGGCTTATGGGAGGCTCTTCGTAATCATAAAACCACCTCTAGACCCTCTGTTTATCTAATAACAGTCCTTCTGTTTTCCTGGCCAAAGGTTAAGGATATTGTCATGAGCATTGCCATTTTGGGGAGCTGCTTTGAACTTAACAGCCTCCTTCCATAGTTTCCTGCTCTGATGTCCATTGCTGGCTGTTGACTTTGCTTATTTAATCTAAGACAGTAGTTTCTTTAAGGCAGAAAGCACACCCAAAGAACGTATCAAAAATATCATCTACTCTACAATATATCAAAATTCTTTTGAGAGGTGGTGCTTTCTTCCCACTGTTAACTGATTCTTGCTAAGCTGTTCTGACATACAGCTGCTGTTTGGGCTGTGGACATGGAGTCTATAAACAATGTCCTGATAGGGGAGAACTGATAAGCTTGGGGTGAAAGATGGAAAACTGCATATGACGTTATGCAATAAACCAAAAACCTTGTAGCATCATTTCTGCTGCCGCTTCCCCTAAACTAGATGCTCACACTTCAAACATTTTAGAAGTGATTTTGTACCCTGTGGACTTAAGGAAGTCTCACCCCCTCTGCTTTCCATAGTTCCTATTTGTCTTATGAATAGCAACTGAACTAGTGACAGACGTTTTCAAAGTCTTCATCAATAGTAACTTTCCATATTCCTTTAGCCTTTCACTCTTAAGGCAAACTCTCTGGCCATTCGCTTCATTTCCATTTGGTTTCTCTCCTTGCATTTGGTCTTTGCATATTCACCACTTCCAGTCTCACTCAGACCTATTGTCTCTAGTACATGCATTTAACACCTTCAGTAGCAAGGCTGTTTCTGATAATCATTTATCCTTTTGTAAAGTAAAGCAGATGGAGAGAGTCGCATCTCAGCAATATATGAAAGGCTAATTGGAGCTAACAGCTAGAACTTGACAAGTGACAGAGAGGTATGTTTAGTGTAGGAAGTAGGGTTTTCACACAGAAAAGTGTGTATTTAAACCCACAGAGTAAACACTGGTGCTGTTAAGCATAAGATGGGGATGGAACTCTAATATTGGGCTAAGACAGGGATCAGTATAGGCTGAGCAAACTCTCTCCTATTGAGAAGCCTAGCGTTTCTTCTGTAGGCAGTGGAAAGAGAAGTGTTTCAGTTAGATAATTATGAGATTCAACTGGAAACCATTAAAGAACACTCAACATGTCATCTTTCTCTGAGGACTGTGGATCCAAGGGTTAGTTCTTTTTCTAGCGGTTTCTCAGGAGTGAGGACCAAGTCTAACTCAATCTGAAACATTTGTGAAAAGTGAATACCTGCCTCCATTCACCTCTGTTCTTTAATAACAGGTGGATGTAAATTCTCTTCTAGCCATGTGTCATTTACTGTCGTGTGAAGTTGCCTTACAAGGTCTCAAAACTGTAGATTTTCTCTCTTCAGCTTGACCTTAATGAAATCACTGACGCAAGTATACAACTCTCATCTCAGAGAACGTGGACATGGCCTCTTCTGAAGCCATGCACGAGTGTCAATGAAATGAGATAGATGCACAATATTCTAAATACCATGTTCAACATGGTAACCATTTCATAAAGTTTTTATAGAACTCAAAGCATTTTTTGAAACACTTTATGGGTGGGTTATAACAACACGAGGGTTCTGCTATAGACCCCAGATGATGTCTGATGTAAGTCATTGTTTTGTGTTTATGAAAGCAGAGGGATTAGTTTGTATTTTCAACAAAGGGTTTTATCTCATGTTCTCAAACAT